>JAQRGC011547853.1:0-11950 GCA_028659135.1 Plantago lanceolata | reverse complement strand
AAGAAGAGATGATGTTTATATAATTTATAAATTTTAACTAAAAGTTTTTATTGGTTATGGATTCTTTAATTTTCTTGGATATACAATAAAACCTCTAAAAATTCATATTGTTAGGCCTGCAGTTTTTATTAAATTAACAAAGCATTGTATAATCAATAAATTAATAATTTGTTAATTTAAGGAGACTTTTAAAAGCAACAACCATTCTTACCTCCGAGACGGGTTTTAGAACATAAGTCTCGAGCTAGCATTTAGAATTCATGATTCACCTATCACAGTTTACCATCAACAAGAAGGATTTAGCTACTCATGTTAATGAAGAAACAAGCAATAATCATACAGATAAACATAATCAAATTGATAAACAAAGATAAACGGTTATTTATGGTGTCACCGAACTGTCATTGGTCGACGATGCACATAATTTTCTAGTAGAAAGCAATTAACTATGAAAAGTAAATCGATTATTGAAATCCAACCGAGAGTATAAGGTCTAAAACTCTCAAGTATGAACGCCTCATAGGAATTGCTAAATAAAAGCGTTTGTAAAACCAAGAATAATTGGAGACTATTTATAGGTGAGTAAGTCAATATATAAGGGATTTATATTGATTCCGTAATGTGAAGTCGGTCAAGGCTTGTCGCAGGCGCAACGAAACATTCTGGAGAAAATCGTAGGGGAAAAGTGGTAAGGCGCGAGGAAGAGTGGCCAAGGCGCCCCCGCGCGTTGCTAGCGGCTCTCTCTCTTTTCTCTTTTTTTTTTTTTTTTGTTTTATTCTTTTATTCTTTCTTTGCTTTCCTTCAAACAATCTATAACTTCAGCCCAACTTCAATTCTTCATCTTTAAATCTTCAATATCCTCAATCGATCTTCACCAAACAAAAACTCCAGGGCACAAATATTGCTTGAGGCAACGAACGAGCTTCTGGATCACTAGAAAGTTAGCAAAAACACGTCGTTTTGTACCTAATACATGTGAATGCAATAAAATTAAAACATGACACAATTCTAATAAAATACATGTAAACGACACTTAAAGACTAACAAAAGGCGACTATAAGGATTAAAAAATAGTGTAAAAAACATTGTCATCAGTCCTTAAGATAATTAAAAATAATAATAATAATGGTTTTAGCGACAAATAATCTAACCCGTCTATAAAACCCATTAACAGCAGCGAGCACTGAGCTTTTGCTCACTGTATTTTTTTTCTTAATTGAAAGAACACAAACTTAAGTAGTCTTATCTACCAAGTAAGAACGACTAACTCGACACTATCACACTTACCCCCTGTGTTATCAAATGGATCTAAGTCCACATAGTCATCGTCATGCAGCTGTATGAATTCATTACGAGCCTGAAGGGCGTCTGACTTGTTCATCCATATATACTCTTCTTGGTACAATTCGGTAATCGACTTGTCCTTATCAACGTATTCTACTTTGGACGGCATTTATATGTATAGCAGCCAACCAGTCCCCTTTACCCTCTTCTGAATGTAGGATATTCAAGGAACACCACTTGGCGTGCTTGCAAGACCAAGATAAATGGTTCGTACTTCTTGTATTTCATCTTATGGTTTATCTCCACAATGTAATACTGGTCATGCCTCTTCGTACCTTCGACCGAGTCATACCTGTCAACTTTAAACAAAATCGTTCTCTCCAAGAGGAAACCAACATATTGAAGATGAACAATTCGTTTAAGCTTCTTGTACGTAGCAATCATAAACATCATCACCTCCTACTTCTTCCCATATCACACAAACTCCACTATTGAATTTAGCATTGGTCGTGTCACTGTCAACATCTTCGAACCTAAGACCATTTACTATGTAGGATGGGAATGTGGGGACAATTTCGAATGGTTCGCATGCTAAAGTTCTTAAGTAGTGACATGTGATGTTGTTGACTGGATCACATACATATTGTTCGTTCAACCATGGTGGAAATTCATATTTCACTTTCTCTGCAAAAAGAAGTTAAATCGTGTCATCTGCCATTATTGAATCCTCTTCCAAACACTTGTCTTTAAAGACACTGCAAATGATGATAAGAATTACTGAAGAATGGGAGTTAAGACTTAGAGTTTATAGCATTTGTGATACGAAAAGTTACCCAATATTGAGCTCCTTGGATCAATATGGTTTTGGCGCAATTTGTGTCTGATTCATGCAAATATGACCAGTGCTCTATGACTCTATTTGTTTGCAAACAAAGGTGATGAAATGGACTAGGTACGTTGCATTTTATCTTCAGTCAACCATTACATCCCGAAAGCCTTAAGAATCTGTGAAATCACGTTGAACGTCTGATGCTGCCATTGAGTTGGAAGTGAGGTCGTGATCCTGAAATCATTGCCTTGAAAACTAATAAAGCTCAAAGCCATTCATTTTTAGTTGGATCACATGTTTACCTGGAGTCTGACCGACTTAGATATTTGCAGAAATCATATGATTTGAAGTGATGTGGATCATAGTCTTACTAGAGTCTAGTAGCTTTTTTTTTTACATGTTCTTTTCCACTAGTTCCTCCGACTAGTTTGGGGCTTTCCTTTATCGTGAGATAGCTTTAAAATCATATATCTTGTATTGGGCTATGTCCCTATCGCTCTTGTACAAAATTATTGGGCTTAATAGATTTAATTACTTAAAAAACTTAGGGTTATTTTCATAAGTTTACATGATTAAACTCAAAAATATGTTCCTCAGTCACACTTTAGGCGAGCGCACTACACTATCCGTTATTTTAGACTGAGAGGGGTTATTGTATTGACTTTCTATGTAACTGTGAGGGTTTGATGCAATTTAAGTAATTGAGAGGGTATCATGCTCCTAATTTCAATAATTGGAATTTGTTTTTATAATAATCCTTTTTTTTTCTTAATAATATCGATATTATATCGAATTATACATTGTCAACTACTAATACATATTTCTAGTTTTCTAGTACTAGTGGAAAATGGAACCCATTACCTGAAAAAAGTCATGACACCTCTCTTAACACGCTTAAATTCTGGAAGTGTACTGTACTCGCTATTTGATATTTCCCAGAAAAACGAACCCCATTTTGATTTCTGTAATCCCTAATCACATTGAACAGACGGTGAGTTTTCATTTCTGTATCCCTAATCTATATGTATATGGTAATCGTTTCTACTGGTTTTACTTTTGGATGTTTAATTCCGAGAATGTGCTAGTGGTGTGTGTATGTTTTGTGGAGGTAGAATTAATTTGGATGGATTTACTGCTTCTATTTCATCATTCAGTTAAGGGTTCTGCAGTTTTCATTTTATTGAAATTGCTTGCTGTGTGAGTGTGTGTTTTCATTTGGAAGAGATATAGTGTGTGATATGTTTCCTGTTGTCAATTGTCCAGCTGAGTCGAATGGCACCAAAGGTTAGGCCAGGAGGAATATCAATGTGGAGACGCCGTAAATCGGCTGTGTAGGTGAAGGTTTGATTTCTGTTCTTATTCCATGCTATAATTTTCGCTTTTCTTGTGAGTTGAAGTAGGACATGTACATCTCTTGAACCTCAGTAATGCATAGTATTATTATCTATATGTGTGACACGCTAGAAATCGTATTGAAATGAGGCATTTACTATGTACTAGCTAGCCTATGCTTGGAATTATTTGTACAGGGTTCTTTTCGTTCTTCAATCCCAAGGAACCCTATGCTTGTTCTTACATCATATGCGCTACTGAACATAACAGTACACGTTTGCAGCTTATGGATACTAAATTGTACTATGTGGCATGTGCGTATGCAGAGGCATGTAAAATTGGATACAGTTAATAATGGTATGTGTATAACATGGTTACCTTACATTCATATGAAATCTTGTTTTGGTTGATCATATTTGTACTTATGTTAGGTATTTAATTGGACGCGATTATCGGCCCTTTTCTTTCTAGTTTTTCTGTAACTTCTGAAGAATATATTTACACTTAGTAAATTTGTAAGCTGTGATCTAGAATAGAACTTATAAGCAGATAAGAAAGTTGCTTCATCATGTAAAAAGGATTATAATCACCATTTCTCTTGATGTCCCTTATTTAATAATAAACCATTTCCACCAGCTCACTTGCAATAGTCACATAAATTTCACATATAATTCACTTACACCACCCTTACTCGATAGTAATCTTACTATATAAATAATTAAAAGACTCTTAACTTGATCAGCTTAGGAGAGGGGCTTCCACATCAGCTTCGCAACCATCTGTTTCTTGAGTTAGTACCTTTGCTTTGCTTGCTTGCTGTTTCCAGTCTGTGAAACCTATTATGCAAATCATCATGACTGTACAGGAAAATTGTGCTGCCGCAAGCCCAAACCACAGTCCAATGAAGCCCATCTTGACTTTGAAGGCCAAAAGAGCTGCAACTGGTAAACCAACAAGATAGAAAGAAATGAAATTTATACCACAACCCATCTTTGGCCTAGCAGATCCTGCCAAGATCCCATATGCAGCTGTCTGTGGACTATTTCCTAGTTCACAAAATCCTAATATAGGAAGAGCCATTGATGTCAAACCAAGAATCGCTGCATCACATGTAAACAATGTACCCCAAACATCTTTAATTGTAGTGGTTAAGATAAAGGCCAAAACTCCCCATGCAACTGCCAGAATGAGTCCAATAATACTTGTTTGTTTAGCCTGTTCAGGCTGATCGGCGCCTAACTCATGCCCTACCCGTATTGACAAACTTGAACCCAAGGAAGAGGGGACTACATACAGTAAGCTTGTGGTCTGTATTAGAATGCCCATTGCAGCCACATTAGCCTCTGGGTTGCTTAGTAGACTGCAGAGAAGTGTCAATATCTCATATGACCACCACTCAAGGCACACTGATATCACGCTTGCCCCAGCAAGGCTCAGTAGTGGTCGCCAGCCTTTAGAAAATATGCTAGTTTGGCCTCCTTCCCAAGGCCGTAGTGTACTTTTTGAGAGAAGAAGGTAGGCTAGCAAACCGAGATCTACATTTAAAGTGTTCCAGGCTGAAGCAAGGGCAACACCTTTCACTCCCAATTTTAAATGTTCAACAAGGAAGCAGTTAATGGGATAGTGAAGAATCGTGGCGCAAATAACTGAAATGGTAAGGGGTCTATTATTATTTTGTGTCCTTAAGAATATTTTTAGGGGATGGAAGTGCGCCTGAACAAACAAATCTGGTATAGAATACTGTATGTAAATCTTGGCTACTGTGGCGATATTGTGGTCTTGGCCTAACCATAAAAGGATTGGTTCCATGTTTAGCCACAGTAAACAGATTGGAATAATTGCAGCTAAGAGGAGAAAGAGTGTCTTCCTGTACGTTTGCGTTAGAACATCCCATCTCTTTGCTCCATAAGCTTGATAACATATTGGTTCCATCCCCATGGCAAGTCCTTTGAGGACCGAGTGACCTGTTATGTTGGCAAAGCTAATTGACAACGAGCCCCCAGCCAGTGCATTGTCCCCGAGACGGCCCAGGAAGATCATAGATATGAAGGACTTAGAATACATAATCAAGCTTGCTATAATTATGGGCAATGTGATTTTAGCTAACGGAGTCAGCTTCTCTGCAGCCTGCAATACATTAAAGCATTTAATTAGACAAACAGTTATCAATAAATACAAAAGCTGGAAGGGTATAATTTTTTGTTTCTAAATAGTGCAATTATTACCAAGAAATTGAGAACCATGGCACTTCTAAACAGATGACTGCGAAAGATAACCTTGTGATCGGAGTTCACTTCCTTGTATTCACAAATGATGATTACTGAGTGCAATATATGTTTTGATCTACTTGATATCTGTGTGTTCTTGAGTTGTACTTAATCAGGATTTATATGTGAAGGTGACGCTATGCTCATTAAATGAAAAGCAGTATCCTGCGGAAAAGAGAAGTGGAAGCCCATACCGTGTGCACGTGTAGTATCTCTCACATTTGTCTGTATCTCCTCGTAATCATGATATTCTAGGATGAATTATATTTGCTCACAGAACATAGCGTGGTATATCAGCTACTTGTGGCAAACTGATGCCATTTGGTTCTTTGCATGCTGCACTCTCTGTTTTAGTAGTAAATATTAATTTTTTTTTTTCTGATTTTCCATTTCCACTCAAGAGTGGTATGTTTTATCAGAAAAGTTGCGTGTGCAACATGTGAAATGCCAAATGGCTTCAGTTTTCACAGAAGCGGTTAGTATACCAGTACCACATTGTGTCCGTGAGCAAATAGAAGTCATCCTAGTCTATCATGATTAAGAGGAGATGATACCCAAACATGAAAGAGACTACATTTTACAGGGTCAGGGTCTAATATATGTGTATCTCTTTCTTATTCTAAATGATAAGTTTCTATTAGCAGTAGCAAATATTTATGCTTCGCTCCTTTTCCATTTTTACACTCTCAAGAGTGGTTATTAGGTTTATCATTAAAAAACAAAAATTATATAGATAGAAGTATTTTAGAAGCCATTAGATATATTGCAAAACTAGAAGTACTTTTGAAGCCGTTAAATAGATTGCAGTTGTTGAATTATTCTGATTGCTGATAGGAATAACAATTGCTCTGTAGAACTATTTATCATTCAAAATGTAACAAGCTTTTGAAAACAAAAACAAAAGGGAGTTTTTTTAGTCTATTTTTAGTGATTTTCTTAAAAAATATGTTGTGAATGGTAAATGATGTTACTGCTTGACACCAAGTAAAATTGCAGCTTGGGAGATTTCAAGAACTAACACACTACTGTTGTGTATAGCTTTACCTCAAGAAGAAAATTTTATCTTCCATTAAGATTATTGTAGCTTAATCTTTATTATGTTGCTTCACTAAGTTAGTCATGACTAATGTGAAAGCCATAGGGAAATCTGACTCTGATAAAATTGCTTTTTTTAATAGTATTGCTTGTAAGTCTTAAATTCTTTTCTTCAAGAACTCCTGTTTGGGCTAGGTTGTGAGTAGAAGTAAGATGTCGAAATTCCACTATAGTACATGTGTTCACCATTTTCAAGTTTAGCATTCTCTGTGACTTGAGATGTAAAGGTAACTAGATAAGAAGTGCTACACGGAAGGGCTTACCTGCTTCAACATATAATCTTTGTTGTGGAAAAAAAATCCCACCTTCCCATTCATTATGATTATACTCGGTGTCTTCTTCTTTAGCCTTGAAGAAATCATCTTTTTGCACTACTTGAGACTTGTGAGGGTAGCACATTGCAGGTGTAGGAACTAGGAAGTGTGAGGACTAAGGAGTAGAACAATACGTTTTGTGGGGAAATTAGCTTGATATCAATTAGACTTTGGCCAGTCTATTTAAGCTTGCAAAAAACTTTGTGGGTGTAGATTTTATTGAGGTTTACTCCCTAGTGTTTGCAAGTCATTGTTGTCATCTTTGACAATCTATTAAAAATTTGGTCTTGGGCAGTGTCTATGGCGTTTGATGACTACCAGGATATAGATAGATATCTAACTTAGGAAAGCTGACACGAAAAATGAACTAGGAGCTGACACAAAGTAGATTGAAATATTGAATTGTCTATATCTTTTCCAAATGTCCTTGATCTGTTTTGCTTATTGCAGCTCCATGAGTTCAATTTTATCTGATTCAGTTGGGGTATTACAAGACCGGATTTTAAGATCATCTGTCAACAAGTCATTCACTAAAAGGTGAGAATTACGTACTACACGACCACATTGGAAGACCCCTCTGTAAAGCAGTCTTTTTCACTCGAGGGATGAAGAAAATAGTAGTATTTGATTGGGACAAAGTTGAAGATTATGGATTACGTGGTAGGACAAATCTATGACAAGGCATTCTGGTTGGTTCTACAGAAAAGCCGAGTTTTGCTTGGAATTAGCCCAGTGACCAATTCCATGTTTTTGTTTGCGAGTTGTATAGATGGAATGAAGTAAAAATATTCTCTTGAAGCTTTGTCATCGTTCATTGTTTCAATTACTTATGATTGTTTAGATGTCATTGTTGTTGTTCACCAGCAGCACAAGGCTTGATTCGGGACGGAGGAAGTAGTTTACTATACCTGATTTGGCAAACCTATCTACTATACCTATCGTTAGTTATTATGTACTTTTGTTCCTTCTGTTGGCTAATAATTAACTTATTATGTTTCAGGATTTGGCTGGTGGCTTAATTCTGATGATGTTTTGACACTACAGTTTGGTTTGGGTACTTTTTGCAATCTGAATTCGCCACCTAATAGTTCGAACTTGGTGATATTCGTGCCCTGGAAGTTTTGATTGTTATGTAAGTCAATCTCTGTAAAGGTGTTTGAAGGGGCAAATAGCAATGACCTCGAAACTTGAAGGGGGAAATTCACATGTAAACATAAGTAGAGGATTATGATGTGAACAATTTAGTACACTTGCAAACTAAGAAATATTTGGAGTGGTTTGCTCTGGTTCTGCCGAAATTGATTTAAGAAAGTCCCCCGAAAACTGATTCAAAGAAGGCATTTTGAAAGAGTATTTTGGGCTTTCTTAAATTGAGTTTCCTACAAATGCTACTTGTTGAGTCTTAATATTTTGAAGAACGTGAGGATCTTATAGTGCGTTTTAGATGGCTGTTCAACAATCATGTTTCTCGGCCCAGCTCAATGAAGATTTTTTTTTATAAAACATAATTATTTACGTAAGGGCATTTTTGTCATCACGAATTATTTATTTTTAATTTTATTGTGATAGTATGTTAGAAATTCTTCATTAGTGGAAAAAATAATTAAAAATGAATCGCTTTGCCAGGTGGCAAAGGTGGATGACATGACACAAATTCATAGGGTGACTTTTGTCAGATAAGGACAAAAGTTTTTCAAACTGAAGAAAAATCTATTAAAATATTATTTAGCAGTAAAGAAGGACGTGCTCAGATGGTCACAAGAATCATGTTTCATCACATGTTTATGAATGTATGCGACAAAAAAAAGTACAACTTATAGCAAGATGTTCATGATGTATATTCCAAAATAAAGGTCTATGCGTATAATTTATTGGGCAATGGCATGGCAATTGGTCCGATTTGGTCCCGATTAGGCTTGTCATTCTAGATCGGATCCATCAGGCATTGATCGCTTGCTTAATTAATTCTATGATCGGGTACAAAAAGACACTGATGTTTTACATTTTACCAATTGTATTATCACATGACAATCTAAAAAAATTCAGATGCCAATTAAAAGAAAAAGATACTCCTACCCTTAATGATCAATTTTGAAAGAAATTAAAGGACCTGAGTTGTGAATAAACACAAAAAGGGTAAACGTAGTTTTCATCCAATTTCCCCAAAATCGTTTTGAATTCTAACAAATCTATTTGGACAAATAAATGAGCGAAATCACGTTGAAAACTAGCTGATAGCAACGACTGAAATAAAGAGACAAACCTTAGATTGGCTAGGTAGTGGTGGTGAATCTTGCCCGTCCATTAATACTGCAGCTGGTCGGGTCTTGGTGGCAAAGAGGCGGAGCTTGTTGCGGTGAATGAGAAGAAAGTGAAAGTAGGTTTTCGTTTATTCTAAAGTTCACGACTGGTATTTGCAGGTTATTTTATTGGGCCTGTAATTTCATTCCTTAAAAATTACTGATCAATTCGGGTCAAATTAAAAGGGACTTTGATCCATTGGAATTTTTTACCTTTTATGGACTGGACTGGACTGAGTCCTGGACCTAGTTAGGATTGGATTAATACCCATAAATAGGATCAAAATTGCAAGTTCATTAAGGTTGTATTCTATCCGTTCCATAGCAATTGCACCATTTATATTTGAGATAATAATCACTTACACTCCTTATTAGAAGTCTTGATATCATATAACCCCCACTTAGTCTCAATATTACATACAATTCCAAAAATTCACCTGAGTGTTGACCAACTTATAACTAGACTTCAATTAATGTGTATTCAAATAAGGCCTTACTCTTTTTTCTTGCTTTCTTCCTTTTATTTTTCTTTTGTTTCTTTCTTCCTTCTCCTTTTCTTTTCTTTCTGAAAATTCCGACAACCGGATTCTGATGGCCGAAATCGCAGCTCACAACTCTGATATATGGAGCTCAACAACTCCGATCTGGAGCTATTGAAGTGCTCCAGATCGGAGTTGAGCTCCGATTTTCGGCGATCAATTTTTTTTTTTGGGTAAGTTTATAAATATAATTTTTTTTTGAAATTATTTTGCAATAAAATTTAAGCCATTTTTTTTTTTTTTACCATTTGATACAATTTAGCCTAACATTTTACATCCTAGTGAAGGACACAAATTTTATTTCAATGCCATACAACTTTTAACCATTCAATACAAGTTTTGTATCAAATGGAAACTTTTTCCTCGTATTGCTTTTCACCAATCATATTAACCAATCACACTTTCTCTTGCACTTTAGCATTTCCTTTTTTTATGACAACGTACACAGTCAACACAATTTATACAAAACATTAGTGTGGTCTGGGGAAGCTAGCACATTGATTTTGGTTGTGTGTGTGTGTTTTTTTTTTAATGTACCATAAGACAATTTATATGGTTAAGATAATAAATTGGAGGGTGTTAATGTGGGGAACATTAATTTGAAGGATATAACATTTTAGAGATAACTACTATAGTAAAAAAGATCAATGTGTGAGACATCGAAACAGAACTTGCAAATTATACACATTGAGAATCCAAAAAACAATGCATTTCTAACCAAAGGCATGGTAATGATTCAATAAAAACTGATAAAATTTAGACCAGTCTATGAAATTGTAAGAAGTAATGTATAACTTCTACTTTCATGATATCAATAAATCTCTATTTGATGAAAAACTAATATTGCTTGGATCACTCCCTCTGGCCATCCGCGTCTCCTTCTCAAACAATTAAACCAGTACCTTTGCATATGGGGCACACATTCTTTACCATGAGCCATTGTTTAATACAGTCTTGATGAAAATCATGTCCGCATTGCAGCTTTCCAATATGTTCTCCACTCTTATATTCTTCCTAAATCAAATAACAAAGCAGGGTGAGAGGGCAACAACGTAAGTAACACATGCTATAATATTCAAGAGTTGGAATTCAATTGCATCTCATGACATTTCCAGTGACATAAAAATAGTTTAGAGAGACAGATGTAATGAAATCATTGATTCAAATCGAGGTAGCAGTTTGGGGTGGGGTTATGAGAAGGCAAATTGTAGAAAAAAAATTGCATACTTGGCAAACACAACAAGGCTCTATCTCCACTTGATCGACTTTTTTATCTTCCACAAATTCTTTTATATTGATGCGAGTTGTGATTGCTTGCTCAGTCAGCCCCGTGCACACATTACCGATGCGCTCCCCCAGGGCAACTAACTCCTAGAATAAGATTAACAAAGTCAAATATAGTTAGTAAAATATACAACGTGAGAGGGTGATCAATTTCTATTTGCCCCACAGTAAACAATTAAAATCACAACATCAAATGTTTTACTAATATCCAAATTATGTAATACGTATAAACATCAAGAGTGTAGCCTAGTGTTTAGGAGCAGACTCCTGAACACGATTTTGTTTTCGGCTTCTGAAAATCAATGTGCCAGCTTTGGCACTAGATTTGGTACCAAAAAATAAAAAATCCCGTTATTATATCAAAAAAACATTTTCATTCATTATCCATACTCTTTCTTTATCCCCCTCCCCCTAGTTACACCATCCCTATACCTAAACTTATATGAAAACTAAAATCCCCATATAACATACAGTTTTTAAAATCTCTACCCAAAACCCTACTTGCACGTGCAAGGGTGGCCCATTTGGTAAAAAAGGAGGAGTAATATTCTCTTGGTCACAAGTTCAAACCCCACGGGGAGAGAATTTCTATGATTTATGACTTCTGAGTTGACCCTATCGCAATGTTGCGATTAAACCTGGTTTACGTGGTTTACCAGGGTTCCCAAGAAATAAAAATCAATAAAATACAGATTGTGCAGACCAA
>JAQRGC011547711.1:0-10743 GCA_028659135.1 Plantago lanceolata | reverse complement strand
TAGGAACCGAAGCTTTCTGCTCCGATCTGGAGAATCCAGACCGGAGCAGAAGCTTCGATGGAGTAAACGGGGTGCGGCTACAGTAGGTTAGATATTTATTTGTAAACTGTAAAATTCTAAATCTAGGGTTCATGGATCAAAAGAGGGAAAATCTAGGGTTCTTGCCAGTGATCAGGAGATGAAGTGGAATTTGGGGATGTAAAATTCTGAAAGGGAGCTTTTCAGAGTAAATATTGTGAAAGTTAGACTAATCTAAATACTTTTTATTTGGTATAAATTAAAAGAGTGCGTCCGAAACCGGGGTATAAGAAGTATTGATTTTACTACTCCCTCCATCCCACAAATCTTTACCCACTATTTTTAGCGCGGAATTTAAGAAGGAAGATTAAAATAAGAAAGGAAATGAGAAAGTTAGTGGGGTATGTTATTTTTTAATTGAAAAGTAGTTGTTAAAGTGAAGTGTGGTGGCAAAGTTGTAATATTATTGTGAAAAATAATGTTGTTTATGTGTGGGGTAACTTTCATTTTTAGTAATGAGTAAAGTTTTGTGGGACACCTAGAAAAGGAAAGTGGGTAAAGTTTTGCGGGACGGAGGGAGTAATCTTTAAGAAAATACTAGTTTTGTAAAACTTTACCTTTACACTTTGGCTATATCGATGATGGTTTTCAATGTTGGAGGATGGTCAAGTAATTTCAAGTTGGTGGTCAAAACACAATTTATGGTGTAAAAGTAATGTCCTGTTTATTTATTTATTTATTCAATGGTGAAGGAAGCCTCATAGGTGTAGGTCCGGTTTTTGAGATTTAGGTGTAGATTTATGGTTTTTCTTTTTGCTACCTCACCGTTTGGTATGACAACTTGGGTGGTACGTTTTTAGTGTGTTTCAGCCCAGTTTTGTGCAGATGTTTGGGTGTTTGGTCGTGGCAAATTAAATGAGGCTGGTCCAACTTTATATTTTTTGGGACACAACTTATGAGGTAAAATTCAGCCCAAAAACACAGTTTGGTTCATGTTTGTGCGACCGATCTGCAGAAAACTCACCATTTCCTGTTGAGACTGCCGCGATCAATCTAACGACATTGTGTTGGTATAGTTAAATTGTAAAGGCAGCAAAAACTTATTAGATATGGTTAATGAATATCTAGACGGCATGTACCCAATCTTCAGGTTTGGCCCTGAGTCTCTCAGCCTTGATCCCAGTTAAAGCCAAGTTTGGATTTGAGACTGGTAAAAACATCATGTCGTTTCTTAAGCTAATTTGCCACACCATCATTAATATCACCGAGATCATGTGTTGTGCCCACCTGAAATGCAAGAGCTCTTTGTACTGTCTCATAAGCTTCTTCAACTTTACATAGACAAACCCAGTCCTCCTTGTAAGCTAGATCTATAACAACGAATGGGGTAAGATCTAACCATTGTTTGCTCGTCCATGACGGCAACTAAAGCAGAAATCCAAATCCAGTAGCCCAAAACAAAGCAACCTGCAAGAGGTGTAAGAAACACAAAATTGCGGGGTCAATACCATTTGATAGAATGAAAAGATAGAAGGAAAGAGTAGAGAATTCCAGTTAAGAATTCAAGTTTTCAGACGATTCTACGTTGCAAATTTCAAAAATGTTGGATTCTCAACGGCACACTGTTTTTAAGACCTAGAAGTGAGAAATGGGTCTTGGCGGGGAAATATATTTGGGGACTGGGGCATGTCCGATTTCAAGGGTAAATTCGGTACAAATTTGGGCCGAAAATGTGCACTTGTTAGGGCGTGGGTGAACTTCATACATGCCCTACCCATATATGAGATTTTGGTGTGTTTCAGACTCAAAATCTACACGGCTAGCCCATTCTGGTTGAACCGGCCCAGGTTCACATTTTTTGTGAAAATAGAGTACCAAACAGTGAGGGAGATTTAATTGATGATGTAGTTCGACCACACTTTGCAGAAACCAAACACGACATAAGCGCATGGAGGAGAGGGTGTGTTTATAAAAGCACCGTAGCGCATAAAAACGACCAAAAGTGTAAAGTTGGGAGTTGCCCGCGCGGGGCGGAATTCACGCGCTTCTTAAGAACCAATCGCCCGTATAATATCCGGTCAACCATTAAATTTTCGGGTTTATCACCCAACCAAACACACTCTAACAGCCCTTGACTTGGGTCAAAATCATCTTCGTCACCATCATCATCTATACATTTGAACACCGTGCTTGTAACTAGCTCGACCAATTTGCGATCTGAATTTCCTTGCTTCCTGCAATTTCCGTTGAATACGCTCTGAGCTTCGTTTACAGTTCTGAAACAAGTAAGCTTAAGTGATTCAATTCAATTTGTCTGATTCATTTCAAATTCAGTACATTGATTAAGTAACAATCGATTACTTTCCTGCCAATTTATTGATGAAGAGTCTTGTTCATGATCAATTGATTATTACATTTGCTGAATTCAGATTGAAATTCGTTTCCTGTCATTGTTGTATCCTGATATGAGATGTTTTTTCTATACAGAAAATTCTTAATTCTCTGGATTACTGGTATTTGACTATTTGGTAGTATTCGCTGTTAATCCTGTTGATAATGGATGCTAGCTTACTCTGTGGTGTGTCAATGTCTGAAGGTGAAAGTAACAACGAAGAGCGAAAATTTGTAGATAAGCCCAGCGATTGCGAAAATAAGCAACAGTTTTATTGTAGTGACATAGTAGATAGTACAAGTCAGGTACAGATAGAAAGGCCTTCAGTTGAGGATTATGAAGATGAGGAGGATGAGAATGGTGGTTTATCGGAAGAGGTATTGTTGGTGCAGATGGGATATGATAAATCTCTATGTGAAAGTGATGGCATAGAGGATAAACAATGGCAATGTTCTGGTCATGAGGAGGAAAAGGAAGTGGAGGATGAGTTGTTGGAACTGGAAGAATTAGCACGAGATAAAGTAGATGCTATGCCAACTGCTTTGAAAGGGAGTTATGAGAAGGAAGGTAAGTCGGCTATGGAGTGCTCGGTAGATACTGCGCCAACTGCTTCGAGGAATATTGTTTCAGCTTTGAAAGGGAGTCGTGAGAAGGAAGGTAAGCCTGCTCTGGAGTGCCGGGTTTCTTGGGATCCGGATGTGTATGATCCTATTCCTGCACCTCCTGAGGAATTTGCAATAGACAACTTTGAGAGTGAGCAGAGGAGTTCAGCTGGGAAAAACAGACAGAAGAAAGGTAAGGGTGGAGGAAGGAAAGGTGCGGATAAAAGCAAGGACGATGGGAAGGCTGATAAAAAGAAAGGAAAGAAGCGTGGTGGGAGTAGTGGTAGGCGTCGTGCCTTTGATGATTGTTAGAAGGCAGAGAAGAGAAGTGTGACAGCAGGCAGGAATCCCTGCTTACGGAAATGTGCTGCTGCTATTGATGGGGCATTCTAGAGAGTTTGAACTTTGAAGTCTTAGTGAGGTCAGTTACATAAATGGAGGGTCGAAATAGACGAGTGTTTTTCTATCTTATTCCTCATCTAGAACTCTGGCTTTTGCTTCTGTATGTAAATTTTGGATTTTAATCTTGTGCTCTTTTGATTGTGAACCCAATTGCTTTAGAGAAACTGATTTCTAAGGGGAAATTCTTCATCTGGTTGCCTATAAATCTGCTGAAAGTTTGGCTTTAATGTTATTAAATAGCTCATTTCTAGCTTGTTTACTGGAGAAACACAGAGCTCTACTTGGAGATTATAGAGAGTTCAATTAACTATTGTATTTCAGCAATGGGCTTTATAAATCTCAACTGTGACAAAAAAAATAAAAAAAATATAGAGAGATGATTACAAGCTTACTGTCTATTAAATAGAGAATTGCATCTTTTAAAACACTTAGATCTCTAAATTCACACACATTCATCACTTCCTTGAACATTTTCTGCCTCATTGCGTCAGCAGCTTGATAAATATTCACCATAGACACTTATTGATCATCGCCTCATTTGCTTTCTTCTCTTCTTGGACTGTTCATTTCTGCATGATGTTAATCAAGTCTAGCTGTTTACGCATGAGCAATTCCATTCATGTAAGCAACTATGGTCACGGCTTCTGTTGCTAGCCATTGCTTTCAGATATGATGTTCAGGATTTGGGTCTGCAGTGCACGGTTTTCTATGGATTGACCGTAGGTTGAGTCCTCAGCTATGACTCCGACCCAAAGATTGGATTTTTATTTATGGGTGGGGATCGTTATGGCTAGCCCACCATGTGGCTTGTCTTGTGGAGTGAGCAACATGTGTGTGACACTGGGTTGGGTTGGTGGGATGTTTCTCCGTTCTAGGTTATTGGATATTGTTATCTGGGGCCTGGTTTTCCTGGTTAGGAACTTCAGTTGTACAGCTGAGGTTATTGGGAGGCCTATGAGGCAACTCCTCTTGGGCGAGCCATATGTCTCGCTATCTGGGCCATACGTGATTCCCACAGACTGTGCCAAACTGATGAGGTTGGACTGGTTTTTTGTGAACTACTAGTGTTTGTCCTGACCTTACTTACCAGCAATATATATATGATGCTACAGTACATATGTGCCAAATTTTATCATGCCATAGAACTAAGTTCTGGAAATTGTCTGCATTATTATTGTGACTTTTGTTACTTGCTGGTATAGGTGACTTCTGTTACTTGCCAGTGTGTCACTTATCATTCATAGATTTCTTCTACATAATTCATTTATAGGAAATCAGATTGCTAAAATAGGAACATTTTTGTTATAGTAATCATTAGAATGTTTATTTACAGTGCACTTTTTGTATCTGCTTGAAGGTTTTGCACTACATAGGTCCTGGAGTTAGACGTCAGCTTTCTGGAACGCGAAATCTAGATTTTTGTCCGCTCTTCTGTTCATAATTCAGGTGATGCTTATTCTCCGTTACTCAACTATGTGTGCCTAATAATTCGTTAAACTACTGCACTATATAACTGTTTTAGCTGTTCCTTTAAGTTGGTGAATATCCTTATTCGGAAAGTTCACAGAGCTATATACCAGGATAACACATTTATCGCAAATAACTCCTAAAATTAGTTAACAATAGCAAATGAACAGCTTAGGACTATGCACCATATCCAGTGATATAGTATAACACAGGATATATATTCTGAAACAAAATGCTCTCTGCTTAACCATTTTTAACATGATTACTGTGATATATGATAACATTAGGCTTGCTATCGAAATCTCCTAGAAAATGCTCTGCTACCATTCCAGCTATTGCTCTACAGGTCCACGCAGTGTAGTCTCCCATCAGTCTATGTGATCTTTCCTTGCATCAGTGACATATACTATCTGAAATAGGAAATAAATACGCCAACCATAGTTCATGTATCTAATAGCAATGTTTATGGTATCATCTAGCTATATAAGCTTGCATTTGCTTAGAAGAGTTCCAAATATTATGTTTTTTTATTGATTCTTGCATTATTGTCTGATATTTGAAACTTAATCAGATCCTGATGCAGTACCAGTTAGTTCTGGAGTAGCAATCCTTTCTCCAGTCAGATCTTCTAGGTAACACTTTTAATGCACTTTCTGTTGCTTTTGTGTGTTCTATAAGTGATAGATATCTAAACTTGGCAATGATGCATTATTTCACTAAAAATTCTGATGGAAATAACTAATCAAGAACTATATTTTCAGTTAAAAGTTAAAATCTACACGGAATAAAAAGACAAATTCAACATCTCAAAATAAACAATACTCTGTTATCAAAATAGATAGAAAATCTGTTATCTATGTTTGCATTGTAAAACTCAAAACTCAAACTCAAAGAATACGTATTAATCTAATAAAGTTCTAAATTTTCTAACCATCCACATCTTTTCCAGAATGAACACGGCTATGATATATTATAACGTTTGGCTGCATCTGCAAATCTTTAACAAAATGGTCCGTGACTGTATCATTAGAATCAGAGGCAGAATTCCAATTCAAAATATCAGCGATTGCTTTAGGCATCGGTTCATCGTTCATTATACTCTTCCAGTAGTCTCCAGGATCTTTTCTTGCATCAGTAATGTATGCAGTCTGTAAAAATTGAAAAAATAACAATAAATAAATAAACCAGGAGATATCAAGAGACGAGAAAGAACAATTTCACCACAAGAAATAAAATTTGAGGAAATATTGAACCAAGCAAACATAGGTGGACTGTGTAGAATCCTTACTGATACAGCGGCGAGCAGAAATAAAGCTAACAAAGCTCTCATCTTCTACTTCAGTTTTGAATATTTTTATTTGTGTCTCAACTGTATAAAGCTCTGACTTATTATTTATAGAGCATGACATGTAGAATAAACAATTAACATCTTTTCACTAAGAGTCATTATTCCACTGAGGAATCCACTAGGACAGTAAATTTCATGATTAAAAATTAATAAAGTGATCAATCAAAGGCTTTGTTCTAGATCTTTTGCTAATGTGTCAGGATAACACTGATCACAGATGCACATTCTGGCACATTTTAAAGGGACCTGCTATGCAAAAGAGATTAAAAAGAAAAAGAATAAAACATAAATAAATAATAACTGTTGATGCATGTTGAAAACGAGTAGTTTAACTTGGGATGTTAGTACAAGTTCATATAAGTGATACATTTATACCCTATAAAGTTTACGATTTCATGTGTATCAAAAAAAAAAAAAAAAACAGAGTATATGTAAAGAGACTTACCACCTATGTTATCCGGACTCAGCACCAAGTACCCGATACGGGTGTGTATCTGTGTGTCGGACATGACTATTTTATTGGGGAAAAAACCCCTACTTTTTGGCATAAAATGAAGTGTCCTATTGTCATACACTCATACTCATGTTCGACTGTCAAGTGTCCGACACATGTATTTAAGAGGTCTTGAAGGGTCGTGTAAGATAGCTAAGTGTACCACTATGGCATACTCAAGAATCGAATTTCACGATGACCCCATTAGTAGAAATTGTCGTGTTATAACATGGAATCGCTTAACTTCATAAATTTGTTTCCAAGTCAGATACCCTTAATTTTCTTAAACAAGGTTGTTTCTTTAAAATGCTGAAGCTGAGCCTTTGACATATCTTTCAAAAACTGTATAAAACCAAGAATGTGAATGGATTAATAGCTACAAACCTTCTCAAGACATCTTATGTAATTAATTATTACTAAAAAACTGCCAACTCCATGGAAAAGATAATCATTTTAATCAATCAATCAGATGCCTCATCTTCTTATAATTAGTACAGATAGTGATAAGCATTTAGTTTAGCATGAAAGGTATCTAGATTTGGAGTTGACCTCAATCTATTTTTAAATTTCTCATGATTGAGAAGAAATCTACCTATTAAATTGATCATGCATTTTTATAACCAGCTAAACTTTGGAAGTTGGTGAAACTTTAACCACCCAAATAACTAATAAACAAGATGTTGTATAATGTTTTTGTTTGGTTGCAATACAGTACATCACAAGATGATTACATAGTTTGTACTTTGTACTTGGACACTTTAGGTTGCAAGGGTTGTAAACTTATAATTATTCTTTTTGGTTAAGTATTGTCAACTGGTAGTGGTTAATTAAGAAAATGAATGGTCAGCTTAACTATAGATGGCACTGAGTTTCGCCAGCTTTTGTGTTATTTTCTCCAAGTGTTTGAGATTGTTAGCAAACCCACAGTTTGGAAATTTATTATAGAATAGTGCCTGTGTCATATAAGATACTGAAATTATTTTGTAAATTATTGCTAGTTAGTGTCATAGTGGCTTGCAAACAAAACTTGACTACCCAACCTAATTGATGAAACTCAACTAAAAAGTTATAGAAGTTAAAACCCTCTTTTTGTTTGGTATTTGCATAGTTTGTCAGAATGTCAGTTATTGGTTAGGCCGCACAGTTTGCTAACCTTCTTTTTTGTACGTGATGCGCACTAGGTGAACTCCCCGTTCCCATATCTGTATTGAGGAGGCCTGAAAGAGGAGCTATCGAAACAGAATAGCTTCATCCATAAGTCTCAAACACAAGATATTACTTGAGCCAGCCCATAGATTGGTAAATAGTCAATTTCTGAATCTTCTTAAACCAAGTTAGTTGCTCCTAGCTTTCTTCTTTGAAGAAAAAAATTGCTCCTAGTCTCTTGAGTGGAACAAAAAGTGCAATATTTAGCACCATCACAAGTGGGTTGACTAAATATATACCTGTCTCTATGGTTCCAAAAAGAAGATGAAGAATGCAAGTACATTATGGTTTCAATAGTCAAATGAAAATTGATTTGTCAATTCTCCCTTAGCATGATGTCTCACTTTTGTTCATCATGTATGCTGCAACTTTTGACTTCACCATGTTACATTAGAAGTAAAATTACAAATACATCCCTGCTTGATGTCACAGACAGTAATACATATGTCCTCAACATTTGAAATTCTTATGAAATATGACATCAAAACTATCTTTAGCACATCAAAGCTGCCCAGAATTTTTGACTTCTTGTTCATGTCATGGAGAAATTTTAATGTTATCCACAATAGTACTCTGCCTTTAGTAGCATTTAAATTGCTTCATTCATATGAAACAGGACTTTTAATTTTTCAGTTTATACATTATTGCCACCTTCATGTGTTGCTTAATCTTCAATACATGCTTACAAGTATAAAAGTTGACATTGGGATGCAACTTGCATATCAGATTAATTAAGTAGGAATAATGAACTGTAGTAGTATATGAATAGTTCTTACTTCTTACTAACTATTCACAAGTTGACATAAGTTGCACTTGTTATAATATTATGATAATAAATTATTATATGGGAAGAATCAAACATGATCAGAAATTTGGGTTGATCATGACCTGGAGCCTCTAAAGTTGACCTTCTAAGGTACATCCAGAAAGAAAGTGCCTTTCATAGACAATTGACTCCTAAGCTTTTCAAACATTCTTATCAACTACAAGGTGCGTTGTCTTGTCCCACTCTGTAGTGGAATACAGTCAAACTAGCAAATGAAGCTCCAGTATCTATAATCTTTCCCGATTTACCTCCGACCCACTGATTGGAGAAGTATCTTACCAATTGAGTTGTGCTTCACCGTCACAGTTATATGATCTTTGAACATTATACATGTATATGTAAGAAACTTGTTTTGTTAAATGTTCCAGGGGAAGATTTATCCACCCACAACATATGCAAGAGTTAAACTCAATCTGAAAAAAATACAACTACTACTAGTAGTATATAAAGATTAGAAAAGGCAAAGACTAGTTGTGGTGATGAAAGGTTTGTTAAGTTGACCAACTCAGTTGTTCTCAGCAACAGTGACATAACTATTTGTAAATTTAATAATGTCTCAAAATTCAACTCCTGTGCATTAACATGAGGTTGTATTTGACATGTGTGTATTTTTAAGAGTTAAGACCAACTAGCCATGTGCCTTCTTGTCACTTGACTTGTATATTCTTAATCAAATTTTCAGGAGCAGAAAATATCAACTCAAGAAGCCATAGACTACTGACAGAATTTCAAGAACTCCAAGAGTAAACAGGATATGGCTTTACGATTCGCCTCTCTGATCTTCTTTATCAGTTCACTGCTTCTGTTTCAGGTAATGTCTTAGTACTGTATTTTCTTGGAATTCATAAGTTTAAGTTTGATTCTTACGCATGGTACTGTTTGCAGTCATCTGTCCTGATAACTGAAGCACATGTAGCTGATCATGCTGATGACCATCTTCGTTTTCGCATAAACCAGAAGCCATTGGATCAGATGGACCCTGAGCTAAATGTATTTTTTCATCACAATGATCTCAAACTGGGAAACCAAATGAAAATCTACTTCGCTACGAAAGACCCTTCAGCCTCACCTCATCTTCTCTCTAAAGTCGAATCCGACTCCATTCCTTTCGCCCTGTCCAAGCTAGATTACCTTCTTGCTCTCTTTGCATTTCCTGAAGGCTCAAAACAGGCCAAAGCAATCAAAAGTACTCTCCATCACTGCGAGTATCCTCCACTGAAGGGTGAATCGAAGTTTTGTGCCACTTCTTTAGAACACATGCTCGACTCCGTGCAGGAAATATTGGGTTCAAGCTCCCATCTCAGAGTCCTGACGACGAACTACCTGACAGACCAAATTACAGCTCTCCAAAACTACACTATATTTCAGCATCCTGTTGAGATATCGGCTCCAAGGATAGTCGCTTGTCATACACTGCCTTATCCTTACGCGGTGTTTTACTGTCATAGCCAGGTGAGCGATAATGTCCTTTACAAGGTTATGCTAGAAGGTGAGGATGGTGGACGTGTTGAAGCTACAGCTATGTGCCACATGAATACCGCAGAATGGAATCGGGATCATGTTGCATTTCGCGTTCTTGAGACTAGCCCTGGTGCTGAACCTGTTTGCCATTTCTTTCCGACCGATAACCTTGTCTGGATTCCAATGTCTTAAGAGTTTGGGTATTAAAGTTGTGTAAAATGTAAATAGTCTTGTTGCAGTTATCATGAAGCTTGTATAGTAATCATTAACAGTGGAGATTATTAGTTTATCTTGTTAAGACTTTTATCATACATGCATGTTCAAGTTCATTGTTGTACAAATCTGATAAGGATTCAAAAATTGTATTCCTAGAAAAGAAAAATAAGATGTTAACACCAAATGGAAATCTCCTCCACCAAACTGTAGGTGTGTTAACATTGACGGTTCTTATTTACTTGAAACGGAATTAGTAGGTGCAGGAGCAATTGTTAGTGATAACCGAGTAAATTTTATAAAAAGGGTAAATTT
>JAQRGC011547660.1:0-12724 GCA_028659135.1 Plantago lanceolata | reverse complement strand
ACTGCATTGTGTCTTGATGATGCTAATATGGTAGCTATTCATTCTATAGGTAATGTGACGACGTCTGAACACAAGGAGAAGACTTCCACTGAATCTGTTGAAAATGAAGCAGAAGAATTAATTGAGGTTGATAATGGTGTTACTACAAAAGAATCATCTTTTATTGATGAAATTTTGTCAGTTGAAACAACTTCAGTATCAACATTGGATGGAGCTACAAATAATGGCATACAACAACAGAAAGAAGTATGCTCCTCAAGTTAAACAAATCAGTTCTTGTTACATGCTTGAATTTTTGTACTCATTTACTAGTCTGAAAGATTTATCAAGTTGAGTTGATTTCTTCCAGGCATGGGCTCTTAGAGGGGACAGTGATGAAATTGCACAGCAGTTTCATGAACTTGTTCCTGATATGGCACTCGGTTTCCCTTTTGAACTTGACCCTTTCCAGAAGGAGGTATGTGTTATTGATTAGTGTTCACATGTAAGTTAAGCAAAGTTTATATACTTATCTGTTGGTATGGTATCTTTATATCTTATGGTTACTGGATTTGATAAAAAGCAGATAGTGCATTTGCTGCTAAACCATTTATCGAGCTAGTAACTTTTTAACTCCATAAATTTCTGTATGATCTCCAGCAATTTTTCCTATTATGAAATATGAAACATTTTATCAAGGAAAAGAAGTATCCTAGTGTTATTATGTGTCCATTTGCTGATGTTTGTGATATCACCATTCTTGTATCATATCACATTACGTATCCGTCCTGCCTGACAAATGACAATTACTGTACTTTTTTAAATTGGAACAGAAAATGTGGTTGCTATATCATATGATTTCCTTTAAAATGACTACAAGTAGTCAGTAATATTGGTCAAGAATTTCATTACTTTAGTTTTAGCACTGAAATGTTTTGTACTAATTCCTTAATCCCATTACTTAAAAATACATTCTTTTACATTTCTTGCAGGCCATATATTATCTTGAAAGGGGGGAATCTGTTTTTGTTGCAGCTCATACATCAGCTGGGAAGACAGTGGTTGCAGAATATGCATTTGCTCTGGCTTCAAAGGTTGGTCGCTTTAACTATTACTAGTACTTTCAAGTTCTCTGGCCAAACCAGCAAAGCACATTTCGTTTACTGCACCTGATAAAAACTTTTCTGAATGCATAGTTATTGTTTGGACCTCAAATTGTAGGGATTTTTTTCATGGATCCATATATTATTGTACAAAGTATCTCTCAGCCCCATCTATAAATATCACTATAGAAAAATCTTCATCTTACCCTTTTGTGTGATATTTATATTAGTCTATTGGTAAAATCTTGATACTAACCGATGGCACCAATCGAACAAGTATGGTGAATTTTGGAACCAGATATTGGTTCCAAATAAAACTATTGGCACCGATCATCGATGCCTAACTTCATGAAATCAAACACCAGATGAGGGTGGCTGGCAACAGATGATGTTTAGGCCGAGGTTAAATTTGTCAAACCTAATCCGAAAATGGGGCTGAGAGTATTAATTGAATCTTATAATAATTTTTTAAAGGTTAGTTCTAAAAGTAATAAAATTAGATAAATAGGGTGGGATCAATAATTTCACATTTATAGTGTTCTCTGAAGTCTGAAGCTTATAAAGTATACTATATGACCAGTTTTTTTAATCTATGCAGCACTGCACAAGAGCTGTATATACTGCTCCTATTAAGACCATCAGCAATCAGAAGTACAGAGATTTTTGTGGAAAATTTGATGTTGGCTTGCTCACTGGTGATGTTAGCTTGAGGCCTGAGGCATCGTGTCTTATTATGACCACTGAAATTCTGAGATCAATGCTCTATAGAGGTGCTGATATAATACGTGATATAGAATGGGTAAGGTCCCTACAGCATTGTTTCAGATTTGTGTTCTGTTTCTAATATTTTCTAATTTTTTAAATTCTTGTATAATTTTTCAGACTTGTTTGTTTAATTGTATTTGGAAGGATAGGTTATATTTGATGAGGTGCACTATGTTAATGATGTGGACAGAGGTGTTGTTTGGGAAGAAGTTATCATCATGCTTCCCAGGCATATTAACTTCGTGCTTCTTTCAGCTACGGTATGTATGAGTTCTGCTATCATTTCATTTCTGACGTGAAGTTGGTGATGATATTTTGTATTCGTCTCATAGTTTTTAGTAACAGAGGTAATCGTTCTTATGTTTATCTAATTTATGGATTTTGAGCAAATTCTTTTCATTTGAGCCGCTAGCATAAACTGTACGCATTAGTCTTTTTCATGAAACTTACGATGTTGAATTTGTAAAGTGCAATGAGTTCGTAATGAAGAAAAGTGGCTGATGATATGCTTTTGTTCCTTGTTAAAATCTAAGTTAACTGCTTTTCTTGACTAAATTTGACTGTTATATTGTGTTTATATATATTTTCTATATGCTGCAGGTACCCAACACAATTGAATTTGCTGATTGGATTGGTAGGACAAAGCAAAAGCAAATTCGTGTTACAGGGTTAGTGTTCTCATTTTGTTATGAACCTTCACCATGCACTCATTTGTGATTTTTTTGATAATCTTGTGTGTTAAAGGAGCTGGAGATTAGTTAATTGGTTCATTCTTGTCATAAAACACAGGACTACCAAAAGGCCGGTTCCCCTGGAACATTGCATTTTCTATTCTGGAGAGCTGTACAAAATTTGTGAACATGAAACCATGATGCCCCAGGGGCTAAAAGCTGCGAAAGATGCGCACAGGAAGAAGAACACACCTGTTGTTACTGGTGGTGGGGGGCATAGTGGGCCTTCTGCAGCCAATGAGAGGGCCAGGGTACACAAACGTGAGAATACATCACGTGACAAACAGAATAAGCACTATGGGTCTCAGAATGTTGCCAACTTTTCTGGGACCCACAGTGGTGGTAACAACAATTGGGGTTCGAGGAGATCGGAGGCTTCTGTTTGGCTGTCACTTATCAAGAAGCTTTCAAAGATGTCCCTCTTACCTGTATGTGCAAAGTCAAATAATTGTAGATTTCTTCATACGTTGACCTAAAATTACTTATTGCTGATATCGCTGGTTTGTTTTGTTGCGTTATTGTGCTATATGGCTTGATAACTCTTCCTAGACATATATCATTAGGAAAATACATTCTTGTGTTTCTGGACTGATACTATTCTGTATCTTATCCATGAGCCTTCTTATCAAGATTATTCATTAAACAAAAAACTTTTTGATTATATAGCATAGATGTAGAACTCTAGCAAGAACACTTTTGTTTTTTTTTTGTTTTAGTTCGAAATAAAATCTTTGCTGAATGAGTTCTGTTTGAGTTTACAGGTGGTTATATTCTGCTTTTCAAAGAACCGATGTGATAAATCAGCTGATAACTTGACCACGACTGACCTCACAACTAACTCAGAGAAAAGTGAAATTCGGGTGTTCTGTGATAAAGCATTTTCAAGGCTCAAAGGATCAGACAGAAACTTGCCACAGGTGAAATTGAGAATCTACTGATAACAGTATGTTTTTCTGGGGGGGAGCAATGATGGAACTCGGTATCTGCTTTACAGGTTGTTAGGGTTCAAGGCCTTCTACGGAGAGGAATTGGTGTGCATCATGCTGGACTTCTGCCAATTGTCAAGGAAGTAGTTGAAATGCTTTTCTGTCGTGGGGTGATCAAGGTAAGGGTCTAAGTAAGATAACTTGCGCTATCAATGTAGAAGACTATTGTTAAGTATGAGATTTCCAAGTTATTAATTTAGTCTAGTCTAATTGCCATGCAAATATTTGAACACATCCATTTGCATGTATGTTATTAGTTAGACCTAGATAAATAATAACTAGGTAGTCCGTGTAATTTTTTCGATGCACTGAAATCTAATGGACACCGATGCTTTTGACTGCGAAGAAAATACCGAACTGACTTGATCAATGATTGTGCTTTCATACACCATCTTAAATTTTATGTTCATAAAAAATTAGTTTGTAATTTGTTTTGTTTAAGAATTTGTCAAATATAACATGGTTCTGGCGTGATCTCCCGTGGAAGTTAAAGTCAACGATTCATTGCAATCCATATTCTATAAAACAATGTGAAATAGGGAATTGAAGAGATAGTATCGGTTTTCTTGTTATCGATGCGGAGTTTAGTGGAGTTACTAAAAGATTTTAGAGTAAAATATGGCCAGGAGAAGGCTATTTGTTAGTCTACACGATGTCACAATGACAGATTTTTGTTGGTCTGTATTTTTTCATAAAGTTGCATTGTGTTCATATCATGTTGGATACCCGCCCCCCCCCTAACACACACACACACACACACACACACACACCTTTCAATCTCTGGCAACAAAATTGACCAAGTGTCATTAGTATATGCACAGAGCATATGTAAAGTACATGTATAATTTTGCTTACGTCATTATCTAATTTACTTGTCCTAAAATTTTATTGTTCTTGACATTATTTATAGATTCTGTTCTCTACGGAGACATTTGCTATGGGAGTCAATGCCCCGGCGAGGACGGTAAGTTGTTAGCAATACACACATCAAGCATGCTGTATGATTTTTTTCTTCATGGACTCGCTCCTATTTTTCTGTTATCTAAGTATATCACTTGTGCTTTCCTATTTGGATCCTGTGTGATCTTCTTCTCCTTCTTTTTTTAATAAATATTTTTAAACATGCTTTCAGTTTTAATATTTTTAATAAGAAACTTATATATGTCATGCCAACTTTTCCGCTTATATTAAACAGTTTGATGAAGGGCACTATATTTAAGAATTGTGGTTATAATATATGCTCAACTTATTGTAAGGCAAAAGGAATTAGTGCATGAGATGAGAGAATATAGCTTCATCAACTTGGTGTTGATGTCAACCACAACCTCTAGACTAAGAAGTGAAAGGTCATGTCCGGATTACGAAGTACCAACAGCTAAAGATGTCTGGTATTATGATACATTATCCTTCAAATGGGTGACAACCGAAGAACCATTGAAGAATAGGGAGAGAGGCAAAATGGGAGAAATTCAAAATGAAAGAGAATATTTATAAATAGATGCAATGAAGTAGAATTAGATGAACAATCAACAAGAGGAAGTAGAAATTATTCCCCCAAGGAGAGTTTGTAGCTCAATATCAAATCTTAATCAATTTTGCTGCTTGTATCCTGAAATCTTATGTACTGTCATCCTTTCAGTACTACCATGTTACAGAGTTGAGCAGCACCCCCTTTTTATATCTCAAATTTGTGCCTTGGCTTTGCAGGTTGTTTTTGACGCTTTGAGAAAATTTGATGGCAAAGAATTTCGGCAATTACTTCCTGGAGAATATACTCAGATGGCTGGTCGTGCTGGTAGGAGAGGACTTGATAAAATCGGCACAGTGGTTGTACTGTGCCGTGATGAAATCCCCGAGGAGAGGGATCTAAAGCATGTTATAGTTGGTAGTGCCACCAGGCTGGAATCTCAGTTCCGGTTGACCTACATCATGATCTTGCATTTGCTTCGTGTTGAAGAGTTAAAGGTATACATTTGTAAGACTTACTGGGGATATTATCACTTAATTAGTTGGTGGATACTTACTTGGAATGCGTGAAACCTAACGAGTCAGTTGAATACGCCTAGCTTAGGAAGATGAGACCTAACATGGAACATGCTGTAAGATTGTTCCCAATTATTCAGTATCCTTAAATTTGTTTGACTGTACACTTGGTCCAGACTTTTGAGCAGTCAACAAAGTGACCGCTTAAAATTACTTTTTTGTTTACACATGCTTAATATTCACAAATTCAATAATATGGAGGTCTCAGCTAATAGTGACAGATCCATTTGATGTTAGTCTACATCAATTAGTTAGACACCAGTAGTTTTCTCATTTGGCATTCATAGTTTGATGACAAACTTTTCTGCAGGTAGAAGACATGCTGAAAAGAAGCTTTGCAGAATTTCATGCTCAAAAGAAACTTCCAGAGCAGCAACAGCTTCTTATGCGAAAGCTCGCTCAGCCTACAAAAACTGTGGAGTAAGCATAAATAGAAAAACATATGCATGTCTTGTATAACTTCAAATAAGTTGCTCTATTGTTCCCCAAGTTTAATGATAAGTAATTAACCGTAGTTTATATACAATCTTTTTCCCCTTATAGGATGATTTGTGTGCCTCTTTTGGCATGCAGATGATTCAGTTGGTGCTGTGTTTGATTAAATGTATTCCATTAATGAATGTCTCTGGGCCACATTAATCAAATATGAAAGGAAGAATCAATGTTTTAGTGATGTCTTTTGAAAAACAAAAACTTCTCATTGCTAGCAGCAGTTTTATATATCTGCATTCCCCTATTGATTTTGAATTTCCCTCTTCATGTCAAGTTTGCAGCAATTACAAAACTCAAACTGGAGCATGCTAAAGATGTTACCATTCATGTTCCTTTAATCAAGTTGTTTACCTTTAATCTTATGATATCTTATATATGTATTAGATGCATAAAGGGTGAACCGGATATTGAGGATTATTTTGAGATTTACACAGAGGCTGAGAGGTGCGGGAACCTGGTCTCTGAGGCAGTTATGCAGTCCTCTGTTTCTCAATATCTAACTCCTGGAAGAGTTGTGGTGGTGAAATCACAGTCGGTGAGTCTTTATCCGTGAGTACATGTTATTTAAGCATTGGTGAATGGTGATAATTTGAGGACTTTATCTTGGATCATGTAGTTCATGGTGTTCCCTCTTCTGCACATAGACTAGCATTGAAGGATTTGAAAGCTTAAAATTATGGAACATGATATTTATTTACCTCTTATCATGTGATCCAAAATATCTGCTGTATAAATTTTCCAAAGCATTTAGTATTTTCTGTGTGACTACGGACTACTTTAGTACTCCGTCCATAATCCATCCCGCAAAAAATGTCACACTTGGTTTTGGGCACCGAGATTAAGGAATAAGCTAAAATTTATGGGAATAAAGTAAATTTGTAATATGTGGCACCAAATGAGTTGGTGCACATGGTTGTGAAGTTTGCAAAATATGGAAACATGGCATTTGTAGTGGGATACTCTATAAGATATTAATGGCATATGTGACATTTGGTCTGTCACAAATTATGGGCCACTTACCATTTTAAATGAATTTATTAACTACCTATTTTACTATATTACCCTTAGTTGATATTCCCTTCGCCCCAGTATCAATCACTCATACTTTTTGTGGGACTTTTAAGAAATGTGACTAAAGGAGAGAATAGATAAAGAATGAAGAAAATGAGTGGTATAGTGGTAAATAAATGAGCATGTGAAGGATAGTAATTAAGTGTGTGGGGTTATAAATTTGATATTTAGGAATGTACAAATAACAACGGGACATCTAAAAAAGGAAAGTGAGCAAACAATACCAGAACGGAGGGAGTATCATTTTCACTTTTATACAGATTCACGTAAGTAATGAAGGGCAAACAAAACAATTGATACTTGATGAGTTTGGGCTTTTCTATTACATTAAGGCTTGTTGGACTTGATTTGATCAAACATATTGTCACACTTGATTTTTATTTCTGCACATAGTAGTTTAAACTTTAAATGAAGAATTATTATCAGGAATTCATGCATTGGTTTTTTCTCTTTTCACTATTGACAGGCCCAAGATCACTTGCTGGGTGTTGTAATCAAAGCACCATCAGCTACTTATAAGAAATACATAGTTTTTGTATTGACCCCGGAACTCCCTTCTATATTGAGCACTCCGTTGGGTGGTAGAGAGGCAAAAGGTCCTGATCTCCAAGTATTATTACCAAAATCAAAACGTCATTTGGAGGACGATTATTGTTCTTCAGTCACAGCTCGTAAAGGATCTGGCGCTATCAATATAGAACTACCTCACCGTGGATCTGCTGCTGGAGTTGTTTATGAAGTTAGAGGCATTGAGATCAATGACTTCTTATCCATATGCAAAAACAAAATAAAGATTGACCAAGTTCGGCTTCTTGAGGATGTTAGTCTTGGTGCTTACGCACAGACAGTACAGCTGCTGTTGGGTCAAAAGTCTGATGGAAATAAGTATCCGCCAGCTCTTGATCCAGTGAAAGGTATACCAACTGACTACTTTACACTGCAGATTTTGTGTCAATGTTAGCTATTACAAACGAAAATTGGGCCATTTTGTAACACGAAGAATCCACCAGATATTCATGTAATGAAAACATACCTCACGGACGTTATAATTACAACCACTGTCATGTGAAGCACGTCATTTTTGGGAAACCTTTTCAGCTTTTTTGATAATATATAGTGTTGTGGAGGAATAGGAAACTTGAAATGAAGATAAAATATTGATTTAAGAAAGGAAGACATGAATTATAATTCCAAGCAATTTATTGGGGAATCTGTCGATATGTGGAACATCCTTATTCATTGGATAAAAGAGACCATTGTGCTATTTAGTTAGACTAGAGCCTTTGAGTGTAAGTTACTACATGATGTGTGTGGGTGTAAGAGTGCTTGTCTTCAGTTTATTTATCTAGAAATCCAATTGTTGTTATATATCATAGGAAACACAAGCAATATAGAAGTTCTTAGTATCACTGACATGCAATGCACATAAATATCATTGACGGTTTGTGATGGAAGTAGCCCATTCTATGTAATATCTTGAAATGATAGTTTCAAAGAGCACAACCACCCCCACCGCCATTTTTTTTTCTAGTCCTAAAATTGGAAGCATCAAGAAAATGTTATGCCAGGAACTCGGAGGTGTACACATTTAATGACATTGTTGCTTGTTTCCTGTACTTTTGTCATCAGAATGTGCTAATTAAATAATCTTATATCTTTTTATGTTCTTGTAATACCTTACTTTCTCTTTGTAGATCATCTATTAAATTATTAAAATTCTTTTACTTACACCAGGATGACAGCAAAAGAAGTTTAGCTGATAAAATTCTTATCCATTGGAATGTGGAACTAAACTATATCTAGTGACAGTAGTGTTATGTACTGGGATGTGTGGTTTGGTCATCTGCACGGGAGATCCAAGTCATTTTCCTGGAAATTAATCTTTTATTACAAATCTGTTGGGGATAAAGGTGCTTATTAATTCCTATCTGGCTTAAGCTTCAGGCATGATAGCATTATCTCTTTGTTTGATTCTTTAAGCTTCTACTGATAAAAAAAACTAGGAAGTTTATATAGATACCTGTAGAAATTGAGATCTCTGGATCTCAGATAGTTCCCTTTTCATGTTTGCATCCGTTTCCTCTTCTTCTGTTTTTTTGTGCCCCTGTGCTTCTCAATGGTTGACCTTGGCAATGGAAATCCTATGCCAGATCTGAAGTTGAGAGACGTAAGTGCTGTGGAAGCGTACTACAAATGGAATAACTTGCTGCAGAAGATGTCACAAAGTAAGTGTCATGGGTGTGTCAAACTGGAAGAGAACATAAAGATAGCCAGAGAATTAAAGCGACATAGTGAAGAAGTGAATGCTCTTAAATTTCAGATGTCCGATGAAGCACTCCAGCAGATGCCTGATTTTCAGGGTCGGGTATGTGACTTCATCTCAGTTACACAAGGGCGATATTCCTATTAGCAATTATCATTTTAATCTAATCCTGTTTTATTCACAATTATTGCTATATCTGAAGCTTGGGCCCATTATGCTGATTCATCACTAAAGTTTACATTTGTATTAAATATACCTCTTCGTTGTTGGAACAACTTGCCGTAGAAAAGCTTGACGTATATACCACCCACATGGCAGGATAGAACTAATTTTGAAACTTTTAATGTCAAATGTCCCCATATTTTTCAGTAGTAATCTTAGTGTGGATAACACTGTCTGACATGCTCATCTCTTATTTGTACAGATTGATGTTTTGAAGGAAATCGGATGCATAGATGACGATCTTGTAGTCCAAATCAAAGGCCGTGTTGCATGTGAAATGAATTCTGGGGAGGAGTTGATATGTACCGAATGCTTGTTTGAGAATCAGATGGATGACCTAGAACCAGAAGAAGCTATCGCTATAATGTCTGCATTTGTCTTTCAGCAGAGGAACAGCTCCGAGCCTTCTCTTACACCAAAGCTCTCTCAAGCTAAGAAGAGGTTTTCTCTCTTTCCTCTATGGTTCTGCATTCTTACAAATTGGGTTTTCAATAAATTTCCAACATTTGCATGGCTACTTTTCTGTATGCCACTTTGTATGTGTGTATAAATTGGTATAAGATACTGTGATTGGCTATCTGGAGAAGAAATAAAGACTTCAAGAACCTTGGATTATAATTCACAGTTGCATTGTATGATATTTGTGAGGACGTGCCTTGGTGTAACGGTGAGCTGCTCCTTTCGAGACATGTGATCGCGGGTTTGAATCGTAGAGACTGCCTGTTTGCAGAATGCAAGGGTACAATGCAAGCAATATGTGCCCATCCTCCTTCCCTGCATAGCCAGGGAGTGCCTAGGGCACGGGATTTGTCCATATGGTGTTTCTGGAGGAAGAACACGGACATGCTTCCAAGAAAATTTGTGCCCTGATGAATTAGTGCTATTTTCTTTCAGACTATTTTCAAACTTAGGAGTCTCCTCTCCAATTCTACTCTAGTTTATTTGCTTCTTTTGATTCCACCCTCATGGGTTATGTAGCCTCCATTTTTTCTTATTTTTTCTAATTGTTTTTTTAATAACTTTAATCCAATATAAGTACTTTTTTCTTCCTAAACTTAATCTTCTCGCCGCTTGTTTATATTTCTGGCCCAAAATAAATTAATAATCAATATTAATACGCTTTACATCTCTAAAGCATAAAAATACATAGTAGAATTTTGCTATTCTACGCCCATCTGAACCTCCATTTCATTCCAAGCATTGTGAATTTTGATCAAGAAATCTGACACAATCAATTCTACACATCTCTTCGTAGCTGCTCTCATAGTTTTTTTGGAGGGATGATGTATTCTTCCTCCATACTGATGTTCATGGCTATGCTTCTCCAGGTTGTACGATACAGCTATAAGACTCGGAGAGCTTCAGGCCAGATTCAAGTTGCAGGTTGATCCCCAGGAATATGCTCAAGAGAATCTCAAGTTTGGTCTGGTTGAAGTTGTATATGAATGGGCAAAGGTAATTACTATTCTCTTCTCTCCCAACCTACCACCCCATATATGTGCTCTGATTTAATTTAAGGAGAAGTCGTTAACCATGTGAAGTTAGTGCCTGTTTGCTTATATATTGGATTATTGTGAAGTCATTTAATGCAGCAAAATTAAGTAAATGTGGTTTCAAAGTGAATCTGGTTGGTGTTGGCAGAATGTGCTGAAAAATAGAATTGTAACCTATTGTCTGATAACTCAACCAAGTGGCTGTTTTTTTTTTCCAATAAAAAACCGTCATTTTTTTCAGATTATTTAAAGCTGGAGATTATTAAAAGCAGACACTTTTTCTGGTGATTCTGTTACAAAAACTATATTCAGCTTTAAATATTTTGCAAACGGGCGCTAGGTAGCAGTTAGAGTAATCTCAGTGAACGCAGATTCACTCTCATTGAATTTGAGGATGATACTGTCATTGATGGCTTATACCAGAAGTTCATGAAGATGAATAAGCGATTTCATTATTTCACTGAACTTTTCTATCAAAGAAGTGTATGAAGGCTAATTACTACTTGCATTAAGTGTAATTATATGAAAACAGATCCTTATCATACCTATAACCTTCAATACATATGTTATTCATCTATAGGAAAGGCTTGGTGGGTTATGTTGTTTCCAAAATGGTAGCATAATTTAACCATTTCTGTGAACATTGATCTTCTGTATGTTTCAGTGGTTTCTGGACATTTGTCGTATTTGACTGATTGGACAATTGTCTTTACGTGGAGTCACTCCAGCAGCTAATTCGATATAAGTTTCTTTTGGAAAAACAACAAAAGGAAAAATGAGCAAATAAAAAAGCTACAAGTTATAATTTTCAACTAGGATTCAAGTTCACAAACAATTGATTTGATGGCGGCAGAATCCCCAGATGATGGAATTTAATGATAGTTAGAGTTTTGACATTTTCAATCATGTGGATTCACGTGGCAGCTCTTTCTTGTTGTGTTGGCAGGGCACCCCATTCGCTGATATATGTGAACTCACGGACGTTCCTGAAGGCATGATAGTTAGGACGATTGTGAGGCTTGATGAAACATGTCGCGAAGTTAGAAATGCTGCAGCAATTATGGGGAATTCTGCACTTCACAAGAAAATGGAAACTGCTTCAAATTTGATAAAGAGGGATATAGTCTTTGCTGCTAGCTTGTACATTACCGGGATTTAGTCTCTCCTCCAGGTGCCAAAGGGGGTCAGTTCACTGTTAATCAAATCTTTGTTGTACATTACAGAATACTTCTTCAGTTCTGCTAGAGTAGATGCCAAATGAAAAGTTAATCATAGGAAAATATTCCTTGATTTCTAAGAGTAGAAAAAATTAATCCTGCCATTTAGTTGCTCTCAGTATCTTGAGGCGGTTTAAGTTAAAAGACGCTATGACTGCTTACTTCTGTTGTTAAATTTAGGTGCTGTTGTTGTAGACTTGGTCATGAACTGACTGGCAATTTGTCCAAAATTGGTAATGACCGAATTAAATCAGTGTTATGGACTTCTGCTTATGTTATTGCTGCTTGTTTCTCTTTTCTGAAACACATAATCTGAGTACCAGTCTCAGGTCATGTCAATACGAACATACCATGGTCCC
>JAQRGC011547643.1:0-11399 GCA_028659135.1 Plantago lanceolata | reverse complement strand
AATTGTTTATTATAGGTACTATATATATTTTGTACTGTAGTCCAGCATAGTTTTGTAGATTCTAACTATGGTTAATAGATATTAAGTTCTCTGAAAAGGAACTATATTGTTTGTACTGTAGTCCAGCTTATTTGCCTTTGACTAAATTATGGCTCTGTGAGGTAAATGTCTGAAGTAGAGTGAATGAACTATTGGGTTTATACTGTAGTGCAGCCTGTTGTATGGCAAGGAAAAATGCTGGTCTGAAGTACAGCTATTAATATCTTCGATTTATGCGTAGTCCAGCAGATGTAGTACAGTAACTAGTGACATTAACTTTTTTGTTGGTTTTACTCGGTGAATTGTTCGTAGGGAAGAGGAAGTACTGGCCTGGAATCCAAAACATTGGGGAGGCAAGCACCGGTGATGGGGTGAAGAAGAATAACACAAGAACAAGTCATACAAATTGGGATGAGACAGCAAAGAAATTATTTGACTCGGACTGCAGTCCTGATTCAGGTTAAGTTAGTAAAAATAGTTCACTGTTTTTCATAAACATATCTGTGCTGATAATTAGTCCGGTCTATTTTGCTGCTCAGACAAGAAGGAAAGGAGTAAGAGGAGCAAACGAAAGAAGACGGTGCTGAGCGAGGATAGTCTTCTAAACGAAACTTATGTTGCTGCGGAAGGTAATGACATTGAAGTTCTAGTTGTATTTTAGCGTAACATTATTGCGTAGTGTGATTAACAATTCTAACCATAAAAAATATTGTAGCATTCAAGACGAGGTTTCATCCAACGTTAAGGGCAGATGACCAAGCAGATTGGATAGTAGGCGATGAGCGTAAGTGCTTATTATCTCATTGGTATCTTAGTCAGTATAAAGGGCTGTGAGTAAGTGACTTACATTTCTTGTGTGTGGTGTATACGGATGTGCAGAGGTCGTTGCGCAGGCAACTCCATTCAAAACGAACGTGGACAGATTTGGTTAGATTGCAAAAAGCGTCTTCATTTAATTTATTTTTTATACGTGGATTTTGTTTTGTGGTAGTAACATTAGTTTGTTGTTTTTATTTGTCCAGCTAAAGTAGTTGTCAATCCGCGCGACTGCTTCTTCAGAAGCAATTTGCAAACAACAGTTAAGGAGGTTGTGAAGCTTGAACTAAGTGAAGAACACCTTGCAGCTATTAAATGCACTCCATTTTGGTTCTTTGTGCACTCGTTGATAACAGAAGACATGGATACGCTGCTGCTTATAACTAAGAAGTATGAAGGTGACATAAGGGCTATTATTAGGCGATTTGATCACGTTGACAAGGTGTTTCGATTTGGTGGCAAGGGTATTGAGCTGAAGAAGAGGGATGCTGTTCTTTCGTTTGGAATTGTCGATGGGACTGACCAAATACTACCTCAGGGTAATGATTATCCAGTTACCCCATGGATGAGAAGATGCTTCCCGGATGCTAGATTTGAGGGGAGGAATGGCAGGGCGCTTGTCCAGCTGAAAAAGTGCCATATATACAAGAATCTGCAGCGGTTGTGCAGACTGGAAGGGGCTGAACATTCAAAGGATGTTGCAAGGACCATGCACATGTATCTAATGGCAGCGTTCTTCATGCCAAATTCGAACACTACCATTGCGTGGGCAGTGTGTGAGTACCTAGAGGAGTTCGAGGACATAGCTACTTTCGACTGGGGCAGTCTTATTGTGGATCATTTGTTGGACCAGTTGACCAAGACAACGACGATGAAAATTTCGGGTTGCGCGATGCTTTTGCCGGTAATTTCATAGTATTAATCACCTACTACAGCATGTAGATTCACATATGTCTATAATGCCCCATCTTATTTTCTCATTTATATTTTGTATGTAGTATTTTCTATGTGAGAGAACCTGCCTTATTGATCGGAAAGATGGAATGACTTGCCCACGATTCCTAAGTTGGGACTTGCAAGCACTACATGTCAAGCTTATGGGTGGAGACATGAGCGCAGAATGGGACAAACTGGTGAGTTGGTTGGGTAACACTTTGCACAGAATATATTGGTTTATAACTTTGTAGGATAATACTTAAAGTCTACAAAAAAATGCAGGTTGCTGCAGAAACATTGCTCCCTAACCTAGACGAGAAGGTTCGATTCAAACTGCTTAGGGAGGAAACCCAGAACAATCCATCACATGAGCTTGGTGAGACACAACCAATAGAGGCATTGGACCCTGCGGGTGGGGAGGAACTGAGCGCAGAATCAGATGAAGTAAGTGATGACTTGGATGAGATTGAGGATATGTCACCTGTTAAAGATTTAGATTCACTTGAGTTGGAGATATGTGGAGGCTCTAGGGGACGAAAAAAACTGTTGAGTGATTGTGGCGAAGGTGATGCACTAGAGTTGGGTGAAAAGACGCCGGATGGGAAGAATGGTGTTCAACCTGAGATGCTGGACACACCAGCTAGAACATGTGGATCAATGCCGGTTTCTTGCGAGCAGGACACCAGTGAGATAGTGTTTGATACCCCCATATGTGAACAGGGGGCTGGGGTGCTCCGAAAATCAATGACACCGCCGTCTTGCTCACTCAAATTCTGCAGCAATTTGATGAAAGAGCCTTGTGAGGGAGTTGAGGAGCCAATTGTTCACACGGAGGCTGCTGTTTTTCATTGCGGTGAGGAGGTTGCACTTCTCAAAAGTTCACTCGAGGAAAGTAGATTGTTGGTAGATCGGCTTGTAGAAGAGCGAGATGATCTGAAAATAAGGTTGTCTGTGAGGTCAGGTGCAATTACATTGTTGGAAACACAATCTGGTGAGCTGCAAGAAGCTATGGAGAAGCTTAGGCGTGCGATGCAGGATATCACAATTGATTACATTAGGCGTGTGAGTGACATTAATGTAGAGATCATGACACTAAAAGAAGAGTGGGAGGCAATAACAGTTGATAGGGAGAATGAAATGAAGTCACTTAAAATCCAGTTGGTTGAGGTTCAGAAAGAGCGTGATGCAAAGGCAGAAGATTTGGTTGAACTTAAAGATTGCATTGACACAATCCGTAATGGATGGAAGGAGAAAGAAGAATCATTGAGTAATGAGCTGTCGCAGCTCCGTAAGAAAGTGGATGATAATCAGACGGTAATTGAAGATTTGCAAGTGCACCTGAATGAGTTGGCGGGGGAGAGGGATAACATAGCAACCCAGCTGTAAGCTATGATAAATCCAACAGACACCCAAATATTGGCTGACCCGGAGAACCAAATCAAGATGGACCTTGCATCTGCAAACGGGGTGTTGCAAAGGAAGTTAGATGACAGGGACAGGGAAAATGATGAACTTAAACAAAGTATTCTAGTTAAGGATGAGATCATACGAGTGCTAAAAGCAAGGGGAGAGAAAACAAGTATATCTCCTGGAGTTGTGGCTGCCCCTCCTCCAAGCGCGAAGGAGCCGGTGGCAACAGAAAATCTGAAACGCGAAGCTGCAACATGTCAGATGATAATACCGTTTTCCGGGGAAGCCGGATCTGACCGTACGCCAGACAGACAGGAGCACCACATAACCTTGCCACAGCCAGGAACTGCTGCACGCGCGGTGAAGAGGAGAACAGAAGAGGAGACTAGGAAGCCAAAGCCAAAATCACCTCTGTGCAATCCACCGTTCCACGTCATGTCAGGGCCAAGTAGAAGTATTGTGATTCAAGGGCAATTTGTGTGGAATCGGTCTTGCCCAACAATCAGCAGGACGATTGGCCCGGTGATGGAGCGATTGCGCCTAGCTTTCACTCAACCAAATGACACGTAAGAAGTAACAACGAGTATTTCAGGAATTTCTTTTTATGGGACTTTAGACCAGATAACAATTTCGATTAACTTTGTTGCTGTACTGTAGTTCGAGTTGTTATGATTATTTTGTTATTTATTGGCGAATTAGTTAACTATACTAAGGATTGTGTTTTCTGTCAAGTGTCATATGGCGAGGAAAAGGAAGATATTCACAGGTGACGGCAGAGGATGCGCTGAGGGTTCTTCACAATGAGGATGTTTCAGCTGAGGTATTTTATTATATTATCTACTAGGGGCTGTGGGAAAATGTTGTTTTGATCTTGAGTTTTGTGTTGCATGCTGAACCTTTCGTCTGTGTTGCCATGTATAGGTAATTGATAGTTGGGGGGAGATCCTCCTGGACATGCTTTCTAAGAAGGAGCCGGTTCGTTCGAGTTATGTTTTTACAAGCAAGCTGTGGGTGAGTGGCAGTAAATTGTAATAGCGAAAAACTAATTTTGTACGATTTTATACAGACACTAACTGTACTGGTGAAATATTGACACTATGCAGGAATTAATGGAGAAACAAGAACACCATCCTGAAATACGGAAGTTCCTATATCAGCAGTTTCGAGAGGCAGTAAAGGAGGAAATTATCATTATGCCTCTCACAACGCCAGGTGCAGCAACTGATTTGTGGCGAGACGGAAATCACTGGGTTATCTTAAAGTACAACGTTAAATTAGCTGCCTGGGTGTATCATAACTCAAAAGTTCCACCAAATGGTCAACTTGACCACCATTTCAAGCGTTGTATGAACCTGGTAAGCTGAGCTGATATATGTTAAATATTTCAATTCCTATCGTACTGGATTTGGTAGTATGTTAACTTCAGTTTGTCATATGGCTGAGGCCGAAAATCGAAGAAATCATGAAGGCAGCCCTTACCGCCAATGGCCGGAATGTTCCACTAACAAACCCAACAAGGGGGGTAAAACCCATGCAACCGGCTGATCTTGTTATCTGTCCCCAGCAGCGCCCAAACACAAGGGATTCAGGAGTTATTGTCTGCCATGAGATTGAGAAAATATTGAAGAGGTCCGGTGTTGGTAGCATAGGTAAGGTTGATGGTGTTATGTATGCGAATAGCACATCTTCTTACTACCGTTGCCGTATGATAGAATCTTTCTGCATGTCGCACACTCTGGAATGAAAAAAATGATCCACTGTCTGGAGTAGTTTATTTTGTTTTGCAATGGTTTGTTTTGATGGTGAAAATAGACTTGTTGTTTAGGGATATCGCCATGAGTTACTCTAGGTAAGTAACTTCAACGCCATTGTATTTTGTGGCCTCCCAGTTGCGTTGTAATGGGAAAAACTAGATTATGTAACTTCTGGTGACTGTGCATTGTGTAGAACTGGTAACTGGTTCATTTATATCCTTATCTTATGGTTTTATCGATCTCGTTTTGAAATAGCACTAACGTTTCTGTAGCATACAGTGATGTTGCATTTAAAAAAAGCAGTTTTATTCTATATCGTGATCATGGTTAACCATTCCACACAAACACTGTGTTAATGTTAAGGCACAATTGCTGAACTATAGTTCAGAAAGGTTACTCATAACAACTTTATCCAAATCATAACATCAAGTTCACACAATCAGAATAAGTGCTGAACTATAGTACAGAAAGTATACTTCTAACCACTTTCACCCAAGTCACCCCTGAGTTGGCTAAGTGCCTTGTAGTACAGTTGCAATCACAAGTACACCCTGATAGTATATATAGTTAGCCTTATCCCATAAGCATGCAGTTCTGGTGGTGAAAGACTTAGAGGCTGTACTACAGTTCAACGCTCCCACAATGAATCTTGTTCAGTTTACCTTAGCAGAAACAGGTAAAAAAAAAAAAAAATGGAGTAAACAAAATAAAAGGATTGTTTTAGATGACGGAGGAACCAGTGATGACTGTTATGAGTACGGCTTACAATTTTTGGCTTGACTGCTATACTGCAACACACAAACACTTATGCAGGAAAAAACATATCAAATTGTTCTAAAGTTCATAAACACGAAAAGCCTGATCAAAATGGTATTATAAAAGAACGCTGGACAAAAGTGAAATATTGTGAGAATAGGAGAAAAGGGACGCAGAAATATATCGGGGCAATATATGTAAAACACACAATGTTCAGTACGATTGATACAGGGATTAGGCAATAGAGCACAGGTAGACCACCATACAAAACATATCGAACCGATTGACACAAAATCAAACTAAGTCATTCTTAACTAGGGCCCAAAGTAGAAGGAGACCTTCCACGTGGACGAGTTCTCTAAACTCTGTTGGAATATACATCTGTCACCAGGAGTCAGATGATGAGAGGAGGCAAACTCCATCCACCCCGAGACTATATGAGCCTGTTTACCCTTCAGAAGGCATACGACTTCATGGAGTCCCCCACCAATGACATGTAGATTGCGTTTATTAGCCCCTTTAACTAGCTGGGTCGTTGCAAATTCAGTAGGTAATTTCTGGAAAACATAGTGCCAAATCATTAATAAATATATACGCAAAATACAGTAATGCTATGCAGTAGGTGCAGTGGTTAATACCAGTCGAAACCCGTTTTGAAGGCATCCTTGTGTGACATCGACCGAACAATGTGGGGAACCTTTAGGGCGGGTTATCGCTGGCGAGAGATCAGCTGTTTAATGAAACACATTAGTGAAAAAAATAGCAAGAACAAAAGATCCAATAGAACTAATCAAAACGAGAATGTAAACAAACCAGGTTCAGGTACTAGGTGTACAAGCTGATTTTGAGGAACTGAATCAGCTGACCAGCCGGAGCTGAGTTCAGTGTCTTCAGACAATGCATGGCAGGACTGCACTACAAATGAAAAAGAGTCGTGTTAGGTTTAAGTTAAAGCCCAGGGAGGGGATTATTAATATAACCTTACAATTGTTTGCTAGTAGGAAGGCACTGTGATCAGCTGGATACCCTTTACTCTGGAAGCGGTATGTTTTTTCAGCTGGAAGGAATTGAGAAGCCTACATTAAACATCTATTGTACTGATGGCAGAGTAATACGCAGAAACAGATTTGTGAAAAAAAATGTGCATGTGTTCAAACCTTCCTCGTATAGTTGTCTACGTTTTAGCTGTATTGCCGGGGATTCATACAATGAGATGTTGAACCCAACGCCACTGTTCACAATTTGGTTTATATGTGAGTAATCTGCAACAACTGCTGCACAGGAAGATGGGGCAACTAGGAAAATGCCAAGGTTCTCCTCGATTTCTGCTGGAGTCCTGGGAAGTAGGTGGCTCCCAAAAACACAGACATTGAAGCCATTATTTAAATCATAAGTAAATTCAGCAATATCAGTTGAACCGAAAACATAAAGCTCCCTGAAAATGTCCCACCCAGCTGAAAATGAGACCACATCACCGGTGACTCGGGTAAATATAGTCCACGGGACACCATCGACCGCAGTCAAAACAACACTTGCAGGGATTGTCTGAAACCATTTTTTCATAGTCGAAATAGGAATCCTCTGCACAGTTAATTGTATTCAATTTAGTGAAAAAAATTGCATCGTTCATAAACACCTTATTATCATTTGACCCACTCGTAATCTAGCTAGTCAATAGTTTCAGCATTATAAGAACATTGATTTGTGCTATATGTATATATATATACGGGAAATAAGGGGAAAACTGAATTCAGGGTATAAGGAAAAATAAATAAATCAAGCATAACGTAGATCTGAGATGAGATGTGTAGCACTTACCACATTAGTTGGCCGGTGTTCGCCGGCGAGGTAGACGAATTTGGTGGATTCAAAAGCCATGTAGGAGCTGGGGGGGTGGCAGTTTTTCTGGTTTATGGGGATTTGGTTGTGTTGTTGCTCAACATATTATAGGGAACGGAGAGAAAGACTGTAGGATAATATCGGAGGGCTCCACGAGTATATGGTTCTGGGTTGTTTTAAATTATTGGTGGGACCGCCAAGTAAAGCAAAACAACAACCAATTGAGTTTGAAGATAGCGAAGTCCAGTGTAAGAATATCCTGGTCCGTAGTACAGTAATAATCCGGGGTTAGATTGAAACTGGCTCATAAATATACATTTAACGTAATATTTAAAAATTGTTTAGCAGGAGATAAAATACAAAATCCCGGTGACAAGCTGTGTTACTCGTTCTATATAGTTATGGACGTATATTAAGTAACGGGATGGGCTAATCATGAAATAGACGAGCATGGGGTAGATCATGCCGCACACAACTTAGTGTAGGTGTGATTGGGTGGTAAGACATTACCCCAGATTGCAGTAGTTGCTAAATAAGTTTATATTGCAAGGCGAAATTAGCTTCCTTAGAAAAATAGCGCAACATACCCCAGATATTCATTCAATAGTTGATTTATATATTATTTGGGCCTTAGTCCGACGTAGGCCAACTTAATGTTGGACTTAAGTACTGCCGGTCATACCAGGTATACGACCGCAAATTATTATTCGAATGTAAAATTGGTACCAATGAAGTCAAGTAGGAATGTATGAGTGCGTCTTCCAAGCATGGGTATTTTTTATGACGTAGGAATTAGATGAGTAGATATAGGTCGGGTGTGACAAATTGCAAGTATATTGTATTGAATGATCCAGACGAATGAATAGTTATGGTAGACATTGTAAGTTGTGTGCGGCATGTTCGAATTTGTCACTTGGCACATATATACTATAATGAGAAGTAAACATGAGTCGAGTATAACATCGATATGTATGTGTGCGCGATACCAATTTGATATTTCAAACATGGTTAACGGGATTAGATATAGAAAAAACGTTAGTGGTAGAATATTTTGTGAAGTGGGAAAATGTGGTTAATTCGCAGGACTTAAGTACAACATTAATTTGACCTATGTGGTCCCCATACCCAGCTTGTATATAAAGCAACTATTGGAAGGTGGGATCACAGATACAAACCCTTAGACAAGAAAGAGCCGCAATTATCGTCAGGTCGATACTATGGACACATCTCCTTTCCGGCATCCGTTCGTGGGCATATCTGCGTTCACAGTCAGCATAACAGACAATGAATCTTGTCAATTGGTACACACTTTATTCGCTCTTCCGTAATATTGTACTGCCTGTTGAAATTCGACTATAATCTTGCATAAGTATGTTGGAAAACAGGTTCTGAACGTGGTGTTGTATATTACTGGGGTATTTTAGATATGACTATACGTCTGTTTGAAAATAGATTAACTTAGTTAAGGGAATTTGGTCAAATGAAACATATTTCCTACTCTCTGCATTTATATTGTGCTTCATGTTGATTCTCGGTATATTCTTGCACACAGATATGGAATAAATGCACCTTTTCTAGTACTGTTGTATTGAAGCTAGAATGAAATATCTGGTGATAATAGATTAACTAACTTAAGCAAATCATGTCAATTAACGTGGAATTCATGTTTGTGCACAGCTACTCCCATCTGCATATGTGAAACAGAACATTGAAAAGCTCCCCTGCATATTGGTAGTTGTGACACCAGATGGAATTCCCCGGGAATTAGTATCGAAAGAGATTGATGGGCTGCACTACCTATGTGATGGATGGGCATCGTTAAGGGCTGAATATGGTTTGAAGGAGCAGGAAATGGTGTTATTTACCTATTTCAAGGGGAGTCCATTGTTTGTGTCGTTTTTCGATACTGACAAAATGTCAAAACCAGATATAATCAAACTTGAAGTGCCGGATGGTAACATTGCTGCCTGCCATGGAAAAACTCCAACCGCTGGTTCCGCCCGATGTCCAAAGGGTTCCCCAGAGTCGCCGAATGTAAGTCTGAGGCCGGAGCACATGAACAGGAGGAGTATTAACTCGAAGCCTACTAAAGGTGTGAATTTTGGTGATTAGATTTGTCATTTGCACCCGTATTGTAGTTGCTGTTTAGTACATTATTGTATCATTATTTTGTGTTGTTACATTGGCTTCATTGATTACATATTATGTTGTTCAACAGGTTTGAATTCAATCAGCAGAGCTGACAAAGTCTCTCCGCGAGTGCTGGATTTTGGGGAGACTGGTACTGGAGAAAAAATGGACGAGAGCCATGCTGTCGGTGGTATTAGATTTAGTGTGAAATACAGCAGGCTGCCTCTGCCGTGGCGGGAGAAAAATAGTGATGAAGTAAAATCCGTATCAACAGCAGCAGGTGATATGAGTAGTTACGATCAGGATGCTAAACACTCGAAAATAGCCGCAATGTTTGAAAATGCAAAGTGGGACGAAGGTAAGGCGCTATCTTATGTAGTGGTATTATGATATAGTAATGTGTAAATGAAGTCTTTTTTTTTGTGTGTGAACTAGTCGTTAGTACGAAGAAACGCAGGCTTGGTGATGAAGACAACAATGAAACAGTTGACTCGGTTGAAGAAGGTATGGCAATAAGTTTCAACTATGCACAGTGAACTGGAAAAGTGTGTTTAAACCCTTTATCTTGACTGCATTTTCAGGTGGGAACTGTGGTGTGGCACCCTTTGTGAACACTATATTCAAAATCGGAACGGCCCTCCCTGTTTATGACCTGCCACGAAACAATTGCTGGATAACGGTGCCAAAGGAGATTGAATCCTGTTTTGACGGGCTGGTATGTAAAGACGCATGTTATGTTAATATATATGACACAAAGGAAACCGATGATGTTTAGTATCATTTTATTATCAATGGTTTATTAAATGCAGTTGATTTCACCTATGTTTGCTCTTGAAAACTTGACGGCTGGGAAGAACAAGATGATCTTCACGGTGAATGGGAAAAAAACTTGGAAAGTGGTGTGCTCTGTCGAGGAGGACTGGGCTGCGCTGACTACTGGATGGAAAGAGTTTGTGCTTGACAATCACTTAGTAGGAGGCGAATCATTTGTGTTGTCAAAGTATCAAGCTATTCGGCATGGGTGGATGGTGAACAGAATTATCTGTGCTGGCTCGTCTAATTGATTGGAATTGAACAGGGTAGAAGGCTTAGTTTTGTTGTGGCCCTTGTTTTGTGTAACTTATTTTGTATGCAACATGGTTTAAGTCCAGACTAGGTATATGTGGAACCATGGTCGATGGTGGATGCACTTCGAAGGCTGAGTGGTTCCAACATATAGCTACTTCTATAATTCGATCAACTATGGTGGGGATACGGTTATTTGTAAACCACTATATTATGTTTTTGGAAGCCTTTTAATACTGGGAAATGCAATGCATTGCAATTTGTGGAATGGCATATCGACTCTGTAATGTAATATATTGCAGAACCTAGCATTCAATTTATCCATGAACTTTTCCTTTAAACGAAAGTTAACGTCTTATTGGCCTCGACTTATAGCCTCGAGTATTGCTCTGAAAATTACAATCAGTTGTGCAACTGGACTTAAGTCCAGTTGGCATTGGGTTCTTAGATTATTCCAGCGCAAAGAGTGATTACTTCGATTCATCCAAATATAACTTTATTTGTTGAGTTGCTTTTAGTCTTACCTATATAGGTTAAGATGTGGGGGAACATCAAACTAGGCTACAATTTCTGGACCAAAGTACAACAAGCATCTAAGTGTAGTCAAGCTTAAAAACTGTGTACTGTAGTTCAGTTTTTTTTTTCCATACATAT
>JAQRGC011547470.1:0-10467 GCA_028659135.1 Plantago lanceolata | reverse complement strand
GTCAGGGTTTTGATGAGTCGTTAGAGTGACCTGGGGGTATTCTTTGACAAATGACACCATTTATTCTTATAATGAGGTTTTTCGAGGAATTACCGGTTATGGGAGGGGCAGGGAATTTTATTGGTAAATTAGTAGGTACTGGGGGCAGAATCGGGCCATGTGGAATGTTGTTCAAAGGCAATGGACTTGGAATATAGGTTCTTGGGCCAGCGGATTGGGTCTAGCTAACTAAGGCCTGGAGTGGGCTGGAAGATGGGTCGGACTGATGCACATGGAATTGTGGGCCTGAAGATTTATGGAAGGAGCTAAAGGCATGGGCTTGGGCAAAATTGGACTAGTGGGCTGAGATTTAGGATGGGTGATGATGGGCTGGGGCCGATTATTATTAGTCTTAGGAATTTGGCCGGTTGATGGATTGGGGTGTGTAGTAGTGGATTGTTTGGTAGAATAAGTAGGAATTGACTGGGTTGCAATGGAGAGGTTGTAACAGTATCAAAGAAAGTAGCTTTTCCAGATAAGGGTGTTGGAACAGACTGACCTGAACTAACAGAAGATACATTCAAATCATTAAAGGGGATGATAGATAATGCAAGAGATGATTGAAAACCTTCCATAGCGGAATGGTGAGTAACACTAGGACTCCTAATAGAACTTGGGAACGGGGAGCTAGTGTCCCCTGGATTAGAGCTGGTCGTATCTCCGGACTCGGTACTAGCATAAGGAATTGAATCAGTGAACATACAACGATCCACAAACACCCGTCGTTCTTGCCTAGATAGTGAACGTCCACCAAAATATTGATTTCTCTCGTTCGTAGTTGGTGCTTTGATCCATTCACCCCAAGGCAAACTACCCGCATCTGCTTCATCACCGCTAGCTTCCAAGTTAAACTGAACACGGCAATCCTGAAGAAAATGCCCAATAATCCCACACCGGTAACAGAAATTTGGAAGCTTCTCATACAAGAAGGTTACTAGTAAGGATTCGCCATCAAGGCCCCTTATCCGCATAGCACGTTTCAAAGGTTTAGTAACATCCAGACGAACACGGATCCGCATGAAAAGCCTCCCACTTTTGTTCTTATTATCATACTCAAGAAAGTTCCTAATCCATTACCAATTGTCTTACCCATTTCCTCATGAATTTTTTCTAGGGGTAAGTCATTGACGATAACGTGAAGCTCAGAGAAATTGAGACATACGGCTACCGGATCATCACGCTTCTCAATAGGGGCTAACAGAATTAAATTCTTCTAAAAAATCCAAGGACCACCTTTCATAACACGATCTCTGTCCAACTCGTGCTCGAATTGGAAGAGCAGACGTTCGTGGTTGATCTGCAGAATCTCTAACCCATAAACAACCCCCCATCTACTCTTCATAACTTGCTGAAAAGAACGGAGATGCAACGAACGTTTGGTTAAGACCCTCCCGACCAGGAAGAACGGTAAATTAACCGATGTATGCATCCAGGTCTCAACTGGAGCTTCGACTCCCACATCTTCGTCCTCAGTTATTAACAAACGTGTCGTCAGTGATGCGGAGATGGAGTATATATAGTCAAAGTGCACACGAGAGGTAGAACTGGGAACTCTGCAACACAATAAAACAGAGGAGATAAAATTTACGATGCAAAGCAGCAAATAGAAACGATATAAATAAAGGAAGAAAACGTAAACCAAAAGAATCCTAGTACTAGCCGAGCAGTCCACTCCTTGATAAACCACACAAGATACTGGATAAGGGCAAAGAAGAATTCGATAGGGAATGAGATTTGAAATAAGATTCAGTAGTAAAGCACCATTCGGTGCAACAATGACTCAATTAAGGAGTGACAATATCACTCATACGAGGAAAGACAGGGGGACCGAGGGAAAGGAAAGGTGGTAGAGCCACTCCGGCGCCTAGAGCATCACCGAGAGAGAGAGAGAGAGAGAGATTTTTAACATTAATACTCTAAAAAAAATACATGTATTATCTATGGTCGGATTAATCCGATAATGTGCAGATTTAATCCAACCTAGTCCAAAATCCAAAATATATGATCCAATATCCAATCCAAACATACCGGATCCAATTGCTCAGGCCAGGATCAGTTTTTCCATGAATTTGTTCCGTATATTATCCCTGACATAACTAGGACTGTAGGAGTAAAGATATTAAAAGGGATAATATAAGGGTCAAATAAATAAATTACACTCTTTGATTTAGAATCACAATACAATAAGTATATAACTATAACAAAATTGTACATTAGTCCCCAACCACAAAATGATACTATCAGACATCCAACTTCTGCATCAGCTCAAAACTACCAGTACCCATCTTAACAGGCAAACCTAGACAAATCCTAGAAGAAGGCGACTCCAAGTGATCTGTCAGACCATAAGAAGCAGCCTCAACAATGTACTTCGAAGCTGTCTCAAATGACATCTTCAAAAACGGAGACGGTGAATCAGCAATTCCTCCGTGTCTGCTCATCGCCCGATACCCACCCGTATGTGTCATAAAATCGGCGATCAAGCTTAAATGGTGAAAATCAACTTTTACGCCATAAATGTCGAAAACTTGAGTCACCTCCCTTATGATGGTTGCTCTTGCAGCTTCTACGCCATAAGTTACCAACATGGCGTGCACATTGTTGGAATAAAGGCGACTCATGTCAAGGTCTTCCTGAAGTTCCCAGAGTGACTGGAAATCCACCCCAGATGCCTTTACAGCCCAATAAGCAGTGTCTTCTCCGGATTTTTCAGTATTACCCTTCTTTGGTCTTTTCGTATCTTCCCAAATTACGGTTTTCTCATCTGGGTCATATGGGACCATTCTGCAATTACTGATCTTGCCAGCGTTTTTTATGTATACCTTCTTTGCAGTTCTCTGGGCAATCTGTTCATGTTTCAGATAGAAATATTATTAGAGTATGGTATCACAACATAATAAAAATTTACAAACTATACGGGGTTCTAAGCTTCAAAGAACGATCCTTTTACAGTATCTTCAGTAAAGGCAAGTTAGTAGCAAAACAGGGTCAGGACAGTAGTAAGAATCATTTATAATTTCTAATTTGGGGCAATTAGGATTTTGAAGCTACATAAACAATGAGAAAAGCTAAAATATGTAGGCAAACGATATACATGTAATTTGATCCAAGTACCTGAGCTAGCAATAGATGAGGCTCGTTTGTAAACCTGAAGTGGACTTCAAAGCACAATCCTTTATGTATCTTAAGGATGTGCCGTGGTGGTCTGTTACTAAACCACTCAAATTTAGCATCTGGCACAACTTCATCCTCATTATCCTCATCTTTTGACTTAGAAACTTCATCACTGTCACTCGGACCTGCTTCTTCCCCATTCTCTTCAGTTTCAGTATCCTCTCCAGTTCTTGCAGATAACTCATCTTCATTGACATCAATATCAGGCTCATCATAATCCACCTCATCTGTAGCTTGTTGTTTTCTCTTTGCTACATCTGCACCCAAATCGTCTTCCATGTCATCACCAACATCGATATCATCCTCATCGTCCCTATCTCGTGTTGTGATATCTGGCATGTCTTCATCAATGTCATTTGAATCTCCTGATACTGTAACAGAATAATCTCTAATGCCGCTAACTCTCTCGAGAAACTTGACATGACTTTCAATTGCCTCCTCCAATTCCCTCAAATAGACAGATTGAAGAGTGTTGCGTGTATCACGTAATGACACAAACTCTGTATCTTTCAAATTTATTTTTAGCTTATAGATCTTATCTACGCTATCCCTCTTCTGACGAACTGAGAGTTCAACCTCCATGCTCTCTACCAAATCAGAAATTGCTACTTTCTTGGCTTTTGACACTAGAGACACAACATCATGCCTGCAAGTACACAACTACTTTAGTCATTTTTCATGTTTCAGAATTATCATTTTCATATGTGGTTTGAGACCGATACCCCAACCCTCACCCACCTATAACAGCAAAAAAATTGGATTCATGTTTCAGAATATCAAAGTCGTAGTTTAATAATGCTTTCATTTTCACTAGAAAACTATGCAACTAGCATCATGAATATGCTTTCAAGTAGACATGATAACTTTTAACAGGTACACATGTTGGCAATCAGAATGATTGAAAATTTTGTGTATGTTATGCAAAGAACCAAGAGAATGTCATTACTTTGTAACGAGCACTCCCCTGTAGGTTCAAGAAGCTTTTAATTGAAATCTAATGGTTTTCTTCAAATTTAGGCTTCCATTTTTGTTCAATTTCTACTTCACTGAAAACAAATGATGTATCCCCAATGTCCGATTTAAATCTGGAAATAATATTTTGGATACAGTCATAATACCCTGTTCTCAAAGCAATACAAAGCGCCTGCCATTTTAACAAAATTATCTGTATGCATGTACGTAACCAAAGATATTGTTGGCAAATTCATTTAACTTTATTCCATAAGCAATCTCTAATATGGCAAACTTTTGATTATACATGCTTGTGAAGAGAAGCTTATTTATCACCAGAAACAGGAGAATATATAGATGTGAAAATATGATAATGTATTCAAACTAAGTCTGCAAATCCTACAGGACATATTCGTCCAGAATGCAATTGTTATGCGAAATAAAATGAAAGAAAACATACCTAGATCTCCACTGCAAGAATGGGCAAGTCAAGATGGGAGTTTTGATAACATCTGATGCAGTCATTAAAATCTCCTGGAGACGTGGAATACCAAGTGTGACATTCATCTCCCCCCGTCCAGCAAGATGGAAAGTATTGAGCCTATAAATGAGAGCGGCTTCAAATGAGATGTGAAGTAGAGAGAGTTTTTGAAACTCACTTCTAAGAAATGAACACATTACGTTACATGTTGAGCTTAGATGAGAAAATTAAAATATGACGTATGTAGCCATGAAGCTCAACTCAAAGATATACCGACATGACAATTGATAGCAAAAAGGTTATAATGCCTAGCCATATACCGAAAATTCTGAATAACCTTATCTAAAAGTATTTCCAAATAGAGACATAATTCATGAAATGCAATGAAGAATAACTAATGAGATGATGGATTATCTAGTCTACAACATGGAAGTATATGATAAATTCAAGAGCTTTATTAATTATAATAGCACAGGACTACAACAAACTTACGTCATCTGAGTTGACGGTTCACCAACAGACTGGGCAGCAATAACACCAACCGGCTCTCCAGATTCAGCCAGGCTATACAAATATTTCTGCTTCACCACCTCCATTAGATTTTCGCCTCCTATCCCACTTTCTTCTTGTTTTTCTGAAAGGCATTCCTTCTTTCTTGTCTTCCGTTTTTTATGTGGGTGTTCACTTCCACCTGCTTTCTCGAATTCTAATGACTTGTCTCTAGCCCCTTGAATAAAACGCCTAGCTTGTTCCTCAAGTCCCTCAGGTAACTTATTGATGTAAGTATTGAACTCGCGCTTATGCTGAAACTTTTGGCAAAATGTTTCTTGATTCTGAAACAATACATAGGAGAATTGAGCTTAGTGGTGTTATAACAAAATTTTCAAGCTTATCGAAGGAACTAGATAGTTCTCAGGACTAATGTAGGACATAACTTTAAGACCTTACATCTTTGAGTGATTTGAAATTTTTCAGAAAGCTTGTCTTGTGCGCATCAACACCATCTTCTCCATAGTGGAATTGAATTACAGAACCATCCGCATCACGAACAGTGCTATCATACCATACTCTTAGGCTCTCAAGATTTTTTACGAGGCATCTTTGTAGATATCCACTGCGAGATGTTTTCACCGCAGTGTCGACTAACCTGTAGAATGTAAAAGCATTGTTTGAACATATAGCACAAACAGGAAGCAGGTGTAAATTTGAACATATCCAAGTTCTATTTGTCCAAGATGTGAAGTCACATCCGAAGAATACAAGTGTCATCAGGTAAAGCAATACTTCCAATAATGGGATGATTTTGAAGAAATTCATGGGGAAAGAAAAAGAAGAAAGAGAATCTATAGAACGAGATTAGGAATATATTTAAAATCTTACCCTTCTCGGCCAGCCATGCAGTGGAAATAGTACTCCTGAGGTCTAAGACCAGTAAGAAAACGATCAGTGATAAATCCGCCTGCTCTAGATGTATAATCCCAGGGTGGAAAGCTGGGTAAGGACTTTCCAGAAACCATTCGAGGTACTCTTTTACCTTCCAATTCTTGCTGACCTAGATAGGCAGATATTTGTTGGAAATTCACCTATCCAAGGGAAACACGGAATTAATAATAAAATCTTCACGATATTTAAATGATAAACACTTTATCAAAAACAAGGCATCAGGGTAAAACAAAATCAATTTCCAGATTTTCACACATTAAGAAAATATGCTTTTCATCAATTTTGGTGTAGAAAAGGTTGCAGAAAAACATGCTAGGGTATTGTAAAAATAAATTGACCAATGAAAATTGAGAATTATGTATAGTTTTTGTAAATAAAGTATAAAAAAATGGGGTTGACTGCATAAAAAGTTGTAAAAACACAGAATTTCATGGCATCATCTCCAAACATCTTATATTTTGCAAATAGTGAAATAGCCAAAACATCTTATATTTAAACGGGAGGGAGTAGATCTTTAGAAAATGTAGATAATCATGATGAAACACAGCAAGCAGAGGGGACAAATTACTTGGGATTAAGTCCCCAGCTGCAAGTTCATGAAAAATGTTGCTCTTTCAACATACCGTACTACCCTTTGCCCCACTTGTTGTCATAGCTGAAATGCAGTTCCTTGGGAAAGGTTTTAACAACCCAGCTGTCAGCAAATGTTTGAGTATCTGAGAACCTTCTCTAGTAAGTTTATTCGTCAACTTATTTTTCATTTTCATGTCCAACATTGCCGTGGCAGATTCTCGGTCACTGGATATGGCTTTCTCAATTTCCATCTGCAGCTCTTCTGGGCCTAAACACAAAGATAAAATAATAAAATTAAATACGAAAATGAATAAGCTCGAGACTAGGTCTCATGCCTAAAAAACACATTATTGAACCCCAAAAAATGGTTCCCAGCCCCAAGTTAAGATGCGATTGACAGCTTGGCAACCTTTTGACAGATAAATACAATGCTGGTTCACACGTCCACTTGGTACCAATGCCATGATAACATTTTCCTTCTCGTACAAATGACGGGTACAAGTATATAATGATGCCGATGGACATGGAAGTGAATTGGAAGGAAGCATTATTAGTTTCCATTTTAGATAACCATCTTTTCCTATATTTTAGCTAATTATTTATTTTCCTATCAAAACAAAAAAGGAGGGAACTGCAGACTATATACTAGTATACTATTAGCAGATAGACCAAGTAGCAGTTCTGTATAATTTGATCTTTGGGAGAATTTCTCCCTATCTAAACCCTTATGTTAAAGGTAATGCAGTGATCAAGCATTCAAATGGGAGGCATTTACATAGGAATTGAACAAGATCTAGCACATATCACATATTAACTGGAATGTTCTCGTAAAATACCTATTTGGCCGGGTTTGAAATTAACAAATTCACAGTGAACCTCTTCGCCAATATCTTCGCCTTCAAGTTTCTCCTTCCTTTGGGCATCGTAGTCAGGCAAAATCATGAGGTCATCTACCCCACAAGTGAAACCATGAATCTAACAAAATCACAAATAGAACACAAATTTTCCAATCAGCTCAATCATACTACAAATTGAAAGAAAGAAAAAGATTTACACGTGAAGCACCTGCAGAAAGAGCGTGAATAAGCGACTCAGAGCAGAAAGCAACACGCCAGCACTGTTAGATCCATAAAGCTCTTGCACTGTGTGAACCAAGCCAAATTTTCCAAATTGGGCCTTGTCAATCACACCACGCACAAGCTCGTTTTTCCAAATCAATATCTTATGTTCAGCATTTTGGTCTAATTCTTCCTCTCCGTTTTTGTAACTATCATTAGTGAAATAATTCTTTGGGATTTTCCCCTGGTTTTCGACAGTACAAGGCGCCAGGCCTCTGGTTATATGATTCAGTAGTGCTGTAATGACCTGCATAGACACAAGTATACAAGGATAATCGTAACACAAACAATCACCTCCATCTTCAACTGTCCATTACACCCTGAACATCAACCAAAAGTAAAACAGCACTGGAAGATTTTAACCTGCTTTCCTGTCCAAAGAGGCTTCGGCTTCCATACCGCAGGCAAGACAGGAGCCACTGGGCTTTCAGAGTCGAGCAAAGAAACAGTCTGGCCAGGCTTGCCTGAAAACGAACTGGGCGCAGCTGCAAATACGCCAGATCCATAAAGCAACTGGTTGAATTCGCTACGGGTTAGGAATGTATTCTTCATCGTCAGGAGCACAGCACTCACAATATGATCCTGAATTAATTACATCAAATTACATAATAGTTAATAACATCGATATTTGGGAGGCATGCTATAAACAACATTCATTAAAAGAGAGAGGGAGGGAAGACAAACAAACAAAAACAAAAGTTGCAACTCCCAACAAGAGAACAATATGACACTGAAACCTGAATCAAGCCTCTCACGGTGTCCCCCCTGGTTGGAACAATGTACTGTTCATTAGCGTTGACGATGTTATAAGCTTCAGCACGTGAAATTTCGTCTTGAGGAAAATGAACATTCATCTCATCACCATCAAAATCAGCATTGTAAGAGCTGGTTTCATATTGCAAAAAATGTCAGTCTAGACAATACAACATGCGAAAGGAAATGGGAACAGATAAGCTGTGACTAAATCAAACCTGCAATTCGCATAATGCATGCGAAGCGTCTTTTCTCCTTTTAGTATACGAACAACATGAGCCATTATACTTGGCTTGTGGAGCGTAGGCTGAATTAACACCAAGAAACAGGCAACTTACAAACAAGCAAATAAAGCCAACTTGAAGCATATATATATGATTACACCCTCTAGGAAAGGGATAGAAGTCTTAATGCAAGAACATGATCTAAATTGAACTCCACGTTTTCACATATTTCAAACCGAATAAATTCTAAATTGACTTCCTACTTCAACTGGTGCATGTGAAAAGCAGACTTCTTGCATCACATTTAAAAAATTTATTCAACACTGGATACCCGAACCACCATCCTCCATCACCACCCGCCAACCATTGGGAGTATGATAAACAGTACACCATCCTAATCAGGTGAAGTTTGCCAAATTGTTTTGAACACAGACATTAGTCGGAGTGATAAAGAATGAAAAAAGGTTGTGAGTGGGATTCTAGTTAAATAAAGAATCGATGAAGTTGTAACCACATGTGTTTGTGTTATAGCTTCACACAATAGAATGGGACGCTTCTAAAGGCACGGCATGCACAAAATTGCAAAAATGGGTAGCCTATATTGGGACAGAGGGAATACCACTTATAAAAGACATCAAAATTTCCTAACTTTGGACATACTCAATTCAGATAAAGAAGTTTCCTTGGGTGACTACCTGTCGGTTAACAAGCACAATGTCCCCATCCTGCAAATGGCGATAGACAACTTTGCCCTCCAAATCAGGCTCATTTGTTTTCCCTAATGCTGTAACAGCACCTCTTGAAGACGGTAGCTTCCGCGATATTGCCATACGAAACATTTGACCTCGTCCTCCTCGGTCCGCATCTCTTGGTAACTTTGATGTGCCAGAACTATCAGCATATGTTATAGCTCCAGGAAGAACATCAGGTCCATTAATTACAGCATCCCTCAATTTCTCAACATTCCAAGGAGTAACTCTCTGCAAAATCAGTGTTCAGAAAATAGAGACCTTTAATCAATGTGGGCAACATCCACATGGTAACGTATTCGGAGATACAGTATGTAGTGCACAGATAAAGTGTAAGTTGCATCACCACCCTATAATCTTTACATGGAAACTTTAATTATGGTGAACTCATCCCATTCTCAGGTAAACACAAAAATGAATACTCCCTGTTCAAGAAAAATCATACCTAAAAGAACATATATAATGATCAACTTTATTCGTCCTTTGTACAAAGGATACTATATCTGCCACTGTTGATAAAACGCCACTACAGACATGTAGCAATACTGTCAAAGGAAAGGAGATTATGCTAGATATTTCTCCCTATAATTTAGCAGTTTATGTAGCCTGTACAACATTTACCTTCTTTAGATAGGCTAACTAAATCTTTGTAATCAGAGATTTCCCCTACATAGGTTGACAAAATCATGGCAATAAGACCTTAATGTATGTTGTAAAGGTTATATATTGAGGTGAATGAAAGGAGAGAGATCATTGAGACACTAAAACTGACAAATACGTAATCACTACTTGGCACTAAATGCCAGGCCCTTAAGCACTGCAGGGCGCTTAACCCGCATCAGGGAGTAAGATAACTAATTACTCATCCGTCCCAATCAATTCTTTACGTATTCCTTTTTTGGACGTCCCAATCAATTCTTTACGTTTCTATTTTTGGAAACTACCCCACACTCATCTATATT
>JAQRGC011547466.1:0-10995 GCA_028659135.1 Plantago lanceolata | reverse complement strand
GGTTTTTTTTTTCTAAACCCCTACCCAACCCGAACCCGTAAAATATTAATGGGTATGGATTGGGTACGGGGAGAAAAAATTATGGGTTGGGTTAGTACCCAACCCATTACCTTTAGTTTACGGGTCTGGTAGGGTTCAACCCTACCCGTTCAGAAGCCTGCCAAAACAAATTGTTTGGTCTCCTGCTCATATGCCTTTCTTAACTCTGAATATTGATGGCTCCCTGCTTAAAGATAAGAAATAAGCAGGTGCAGGTTGCATTTTGAGAAAGTGGAACAAAGATTTCATCAAAGCTAGCTAGTGCTACATTCCTTGGGAATGTTGATCACAAAACGCTGAATTTTATGCTCTTAAATATGGCTTGCAACTCTGTTTGAATTTGAATATTAGCCAAGCTAGTTATACAAATTGACTCACAAGTGCTCCTTCATCTCATTAACATGCCGGATGCAACTACTCCAAGGAAAAAGGCTATTATCGATGAACTGCCCAGGCTACAACAACATTTTGAGGAAACAAAAGATTGGCTTTGTGTTCGAAGAAGCCAATGTAGCTGCCGATGGCTTGGCTAAGTGTGCTAGTTCTAGGAAATTTGGAAGTTCACATCTCAGCAGATTTTTTCATTTCGTTTGGGACATTTGTCCTTCGTAGCTTTTCACTTGTTTAGACTAATTTCGAATCCGTTTTAAACTCTGCTTTCATTCGGTCTGTATAGACTGTATTTGTATTTGACTATTTTTTTTTTTATGTCGTTGAGAACCTGCAACCGCTACGCTTTAAGTGCGCACTGGGTAAACCCCATGGCCTACGTAATAATCTGTAAACCAAGTTAAACCACAACTTGTGTTGCGACAGACTCGACCCAGAAGGCATAAATTACAAAAAAATTGCTCCCCATATGGATTGAACCTTTCACTATTATTTTTAATGAATCCTATCGTTAAAAAATAAATAATAAATAACCGGTTTTCAAGGCTTCGATAGCCTTAGTAACAATTTAACCGGTTCAAGGCTTGGATAATTATGAATCCCTTGGGGCCAAAGTAACTTGCGTATGTCACTTGCCTTTCACACATTTCACACTTTATTCTTTCCTATTTTACCAAAAAGCCCCTCCATTTTATTTCATTTTCTGTTTTTCTTTTTAAAGCCAGTCCAGAAATGGCACGGGCATTGAACATAACAAAACGACGCCGTACTCCCAAAAGACCACCATACCCCTAGCTGATATTTTTATACCACCAAACACAAACAGAGGACAGTCATGAAAATAAGCCGAAACGACAAGGGCAAAATGGTCAAGTAGACACATATATAACAAATACAAGTCTTGCAGCTAACGCTTTTTTGGTTAGTTTGGTTAAACAAGAAATCAAGAAAATTTAAGGGTTCGTCTTCATTCGTGCGACGCAGAGAAAGCAGAGAAGTTTCCGTTATCCACAGACGTGTATCACTCTATCTCTCTCATCCCCTTCCTTTCTCTCTCTATCCATCTCCGATCAATCCAATTTTTTCTTTTTGGGGGTTTTTGATACTCGACCAACAAGAACAACAAGAAAACCCACTGAGATATGATTTCTTCCGATTCGATTCCGTCAATCCCCATGGCTTCATCCAACCCCAAGAATTTCGCCAAGAAGAAGAGGGTATGTTTCGTCTTCTTGTGTCTTCTACTCCCTTATCCCCAATTTGCCTAATTCGTTTCTGCATTATCTTTAACCCTAGTTCTTGATGTTAAAAAAGTTGGTGTTTTGTTTATGAAGTTTGTGTTTATGTTGGATTTGATGGTTTATTGATTCGATTAGGGATTAGGGATTAGGGATTAGGGATTATCAATTAATTTGTTGTGTGTTGTTTGATTCAGTTATTCTTTTGGGAGAGTTTTGATTTTTGATGTTTTGTGAAATGGTTTAGGCTAATCGCTCGGCCAAGCTGAAGCAGTGCAAGCTCGATGCTCGTCGCGAGCAGTGGCTTTCGCAAGGTTTGTGAGAGATCTCTACTTTTTTTTAGAGGCTGAAGGTTTATGGTTTTATGCCGGTTTTCGTTTTGTTTTTCGGTGTTGATTTGATTAGATTGGCTATGAGTTATATATGTGCATGTTAATTCTTTCAGTGAAGAATAAGGGCGGGTGCAAGGAGGAAGTGAGCTGTGGGAAGGATGCACGTAAAGTGCCGCCGCCTGTGCAGATAGAGAAGCTTGAGAAGCTGGAGATTAAGCAGAGGGGTGCGGAGGAGGTTTATGGGGATGAAATGTCCATGAATCACTTCAGTGACTCGGACTTTTCTCCCTCCAACAGCCCGACCAGCCATGCTAGCAGTGCTTTGGGGAGCAGTGGATCTGGGGTCAATTTCACTGCGAGTAGCAGCAGTGGCAGCAGTAGTGGCAGCAGCAGCTGTAGTAATGGTTGCTATTCCGAAAGCTTGAGTGATGAAGATCAAGGGGATGGTGGTAATGTTGATGATGATGACTGCGTGGACGATTGGGAAACTGTTGCTGATGCTGATGCTGATGCAGATAACAAGCAGCAAGCTGATGAATCAGAGAAGCATGGAAGTGACCAGCAATCCAGTGCTCAGTTGGATGCTGTAAACCATGCTTCAGGGGTTGATCCTAAGTCAGAGAGTGGTGGGACATCTGCTCAGAGGGCTTCAGTGAAGGGCCAAGCTTGGAGGCCTGATGATGTTTGTCGCCCACAGAGCCTTCCCAATTTGTCAAAGCAGTACAGTTTCCCCTTGAACTCGGAGCGTCACTTTGCTCATGGAGGATCTGTTTGGGGCCGTACAAGTGTTGGTCCTATACCTACGTCTTGTCCAATATGCTGTGAGGATTTAGACTGCACAGACTCAAGCTTTCTACCATGCTTGTGTGGATTCAGGCTTTGCCTTTTCTGCCACAAGAAAATTCTTGAGCAGGATGCACGCTGTCCAGGTTGCAGGAAGCAGTACGAGTCCGAACGTGTGGAAGGAGAGGCTACATTTGATGGAGGCAGCTTGACAGTTCGTTTGGCTCGTTCGTGTAGCATGATGACAAGGTCTTAGGAAAGATTCTTTGTTCCTTCACTTGTATGTTGGGTCTCTCTCTCTCAGTGTCTCGTGTGTGTTCTTACTATTAGACTGATTTTGGCAGCTCTAGATATCGGTATAGAAATGTGATGTTGAGCACAACGGTTATAATCTAGTATTGTCATCATTTTGGCCAATATATTCTCAATTGAGCTTGTGCTGATGTAGAAGACTCTCGTCATGTGAATAAGTAAAGGTGATATACAAATAAAGTACATGAACTTTGTTAAATGCTTTGTACATCTACAAAATTTGCCAACTAGCTTCTATGTGTCATGTTTTTGTTAGTATTCTTTTGATAGAATGACTGTCTGATCTTTGATTGACATGGCATATTGCATCTGAAAATTTCCATTAATCTCTTGTGCTGTTGAAACCTCTGTGTGGCCATATGCTTATATGCTTAGACCTTGTGTAGTTATGTTGATTCATCCTTCAAATTGGCAGTCTTGTGTATCTTGACTGACAACTACAACATGCCGGATGGGGAACCATTAGATCTACATTATATGAAATTATTTAGTGTGATTACAGAGGGCTGATTATTCGTTATTTGGACGCTGCTGAGATATTTATGAGGAATTTCTAGCTTAAGGCGAACCATTGCATCCCATTTTAAACCTATTCTAGAATAAGTAATTTGATTCATTTGAAGGAGCCATGATATATAAGAATGTATTTTGATTGAATTAGGGAGTTTATGAGTTCGCTTATAACTTTGTTGGTCTAACCTTATCACTGAAGGAAAAAGAAAAGAACAGAAGAAATTTTGTTGTGTAGTACTCCCTCCGCCCCTCTTTCTTCCCACACACCCCCCTCTCATTAAATCAATTTTAGTATGCCACAATCTGGATTGTGATGGGGGCATTACTTTTGTGTCTTGTGAATTGTTCTTTCATAATAGGTTGTTCTTCCTTAATGTCCTGTGAATGTTCACTTATACTTTATTCTTTTCCCACCTTGGATACTCAAAGTTGACATCTTTACTTGTAAATTGTTGGCCTCTGGAGAAACTTTTTAATGACAGTCATTTAGAATTGTTGCATATCTAGATAATTGCTACAGAAGCTATGTAAACTGATTATGCATATTATCATAATGACATCATATGAGATTTCATATAAAGTACCAGCCAATGTGAGAATGGGTTATGTTTAAATTTATCAGGTTTAATTGAGAATGTATATGCAGATGATGCTTCTATATATTGAAGTAGTCAGGCTGAGGAATAAGTTATTTTGCCTTTAGTGATGACGTTTTTATTTGTCAGATTTTCAGTTTTATAATCCAGGTACACTGGATAACTCATGATGCATGTGACTCTGACTCGAGAATTCATCTTCCAGCACTAGCCCAGACTTTAACCAGCATAGTAGTAAGGATGGCTTCTGCTTCCTTTGTTACCATAGTCTGGAATGCATGCTATAAAGATTTTTCTCGGATGGTTTTTGTTTCCTGTTAAGTTGCCATTACTAAATTTCCCGCATGTGGTTCCATATATATGTATTGCCTATCTAGCTAAATGGAATAGAACCCTGAGTATGCCAATCGCCAAAAACGCCCATGGGTTGTGAATTCATATAAATAACAATGCATGTGGAATTAGACACTCACTTATGCAATTGCTTCTAGAGGATATCTTTATTGTAGTGTTCGACTCTTATGTTGTGCAGTGAGCATGTTAATGATTTTTCTGCATAATTACTATTCTTTGTGCGTGCATAATTTCTTGTTTCCTGTAGAATCTTATTTAGCTATGATTTGTTATGTCCAAGAACTTTCTGATTTATATTAAGGAGTTGAAGGACCTGTACTCACTGCGGTCCACATGTATCAGCACATATCTGCTAGTACTCATCATGTTTATGTTACTTCAGATCTCATGCTTGATGTTTTGCACTAAAATCAAATAGGGACCCATCTGTTTCATCGTTGTTTGTCTTGGCTAATTACGTGATTATGTGATACTTGATGTCATCGATTTTGTTGTGCCTGCTAGGTGATTTTGTTGTCATTTGTATGTATGTTTAAACTTTAAAGTGCAAATGGAAAAGAGAAGAATGTATGTGGGCAGAAATATCCAATATGAATGGTAAATAACGCCCAAGTATCAGCAGATTGATTTTTGTTATTTTTCTGCTGTAGCACTTACCTCGTAAAACTGTTGACGCGTTTTATGCTGTAGTTGACACCAGCATCTTTGTTTAATCATGTTCAAGAAGACTGCTAGTTATGGAGTATAATTGTACAGGACCTACTGAGCAAATTTTTATGGCAGAGTTGGGTGTCTACAAGATATTATCTGAATTCACCAGGTTAAACATAGAGTTGGTAACTGGATGTTTGCACAAATGAACATTTGTATGCTTCTTTGCGTGTAAAGTTTCTGAGTCCATGTAACACGTCATTTATAGGATCTGTTGTTCATGTTGGCTAGTTAAGGATCTTATTGGTGAGCCTAACTTGTATCTGAATTTGTTCTGGATTTAGCTGAACTTACTTGCCTTGTTGTATCTATTGGCTTACAGATGGTATGTTTGAAACGCACTGTCGTTTTGATTTGTTTATTTTGAACTGTGATAGTGGAGGATTGGTTCGTTCTCACTTGAAAATGGAACTGACAACGAACCAATCCAGAACGTTTTGACATTTCATGTTCTTTTTACCATGAATTACTCTTTAACTGCACCGGTTTCAAAGAGTAATTCATTGTTTAAGACTGCACGAAAAAAATAAAACTGGGACTTCAGCCTTGACAGATGAATTATACAGTATCTTTATGAAGTGTAAAAAAGATTGGAAACTGGTGCTGAAACTGTTTCCTCTGCGTGTCTAAAAATCGCTATCTGAATCACTAGAACTGCCCATTACTCTTTGTGCCCTGAAATACGATTCAATGTTGTGCATTCTCGTCGGAGCTATTGGTGACGGTGGAGGCGATGAACCTGCACTTTTAACTTTTGGTTTCTCTAGTTTCTTGGCTATTTGAGAACATACTTGTTCTACCATGTTCAAGAAATCCTTTACGATAACGAACAACTGTAGTGGGTTCGTTGTCCTGTCTTTGGAAGATCCTGCTTGATAATACACCGTCGTTTTCTGTACTAGCTCCATTACCCTTATTTCTTCGCCTCTAACAACGTTGAGCTCACTCTGGCACTCTTCAAGAAACCCTCTCATCTCCCTCAGAAACTCACCTGAGTCTTCACCACACCGCGTCAAAAGATGCTTACTCTCTTCAACCCTGGCAGCCAAGATGGAACACATGGTGCTAAAACTGTCGTAGTCTATTGTTGACGATTTCTTCACGTTAACTAACTCATCCTTTAACCCTCGTACGCCTGTTAATCCTAGCATAAGGCATTCTCTATCCTGTTCCGGATTGATAGAGTATCGTTTGCCCTCTGAACGTATGACCTGTTCCACAACAAAATAGAGCAGAGTAGTTTTCCCGTCTGTGCTTTTGATGTCAGATAGTCTCCGAAGGGCACTAAGGTTGAACCCTAGAGCATTTCCTCTTGCTGTTCCAGCATTCATTCGGTTACCGGCTTTGAGAATGGCTTCTAGTAATTTGAAGAAGATCCTGCCACTTCTCAACTCTTTGCACCCCAGTTCAAGACATTGCAGGGACTCTTTGAGGTGCAATATTTCGGTATCATACGTTAATCTGAAAAGCATAATGTTGAGACGAATGAATGCTGATGGCATTGCTTTTAAGATGTGGAAAAGGAACGACTCTGCGTCAGCCAGTTTTGTTGGGTTTCCGTTGAACTGGAGGATCTTGGCTACCTCATCTTGTGTTGGACGAATTTTGGTAAGCTTCTCGAGGGTATCTGTGTTGAGGCCTCTGCCTTCGTGCAGAGCTTCGAGGATTTGTTTTCTTGAAATTGCTAGAGACTTAAGAACAATTGCTGTATTTTGCGATTTCCGAGGATCTAGGAGGAACATTAGAGGGGATGGAACTGCGGTGGCACGTTCTTCAGTTGACGATCTGTTACTCCTCACTGATTTATGGCTAGAGGTGGTGTAACCAAAGAGGCTTTCCATGAGTTCATCATCAAACCTGATTTTAATGTCAGGCATAAAAGGAATTCAATAACTGCAGGAGCTGGAATTCTGAATATATTATTTACATTTACGACTCGCTCTAATGAATCCGATTATGCCATTGAGGCTTATGTAGCTCAATTGGTTAGCTTTTGATTATACAAGTCTGCAGAAAGAATTACCTGAATGATCCATCATTGATCTCATTCCATACCATGGAATGGTCTGTGTTAGCAGTGACCTTGTCCCAATGTAGCGGTTTCAGTTTCATCTTCACTCCACTTTCATTCGTATTATCCGTCTTGCTGCTCTTGTTAGTTTCTCTGGGAGGAATAGGCGGTTTATATTGAGAGATCTTCACTGGTGGAGGTGGGGCAGCAGGCCTGACGTTTTCAGCTTTAGGCGGTGGTGGTTGTTGGGGAGGAGCTGGTGGTCGCCGAGGAGGAGGTGGCGGGCGCGGTGGCTGTGGAGGAGGAGTCGGCAATGGCAACTGATGCAGAGGAGTAGGTGGCGGTGAAGGAGGGGTTGGGCTTGTTCTAGGCGGAATGAGAGAGCTGTTACGTGTCGAAGGCTCTTGATTCTTACTCGGAGAGGCCGGTTCTTGAAGTCGAGGGATCTCTTGTATAGACTCGGATACAAAACTCGGACTTGTTGGCTTGCCATTCATATGCTTGAGTTGTTGATCACCTATAGGATTACTATGCCAAACCTTAGGAAAATTAGCATGTTCAACTTCAAGTCTTGTAAGATACAACACATGATCCACACCTTGCTGATCAACTATAACCCCTCGTCTCACTGTCGGTCCATTCTGGCGTCTGAACTCGACTTCCCTGCGAAAACTCGAGCTCCTGTTGAGACGCCGCGATATGATGAGTTTGTAGTAGAAGTAGAAGAGAATCGCTGCGATTACGAGAGTGAGCGTCACTGTGATTGCAACAGCTTGGATAACTGTTGTATTGTGTGTTGCCATGTGATGATTCTAAACTCAAAAGTGAAGCAAGAAACCATAGACAACTGAGTTGAACTGGTAATATGTTGTATATAGTAAATGACTAAATGTTATTGTTGAGAGTTTCAAAGAGGTGGTTGATGGTAGATAGGATTGTTAAAGTTAAGGCATGGGTTTTCATGTCTTGTAGTAATTGAAAACAACGTTAGGTTACTTAACATTACATATCTGGTTTTTATTTCTTGTGTAGTACTATACTATAGTGTACATTGGAGACAGATTCAACTCAATGCTATGTCATTGGCTGGTGTATATATCAATGACATTAGTCACTTAAGACAATAGTAGTAGTATTGTTTTTATGATTTCATCTGTATTAGTCTTATATGTTCAGACAACTGGAAATAAATGTATAGTTGCAGCTGATTTTATATGCTTGTGCAGGCCTGCCATTTTATGATTTCCATTTGGTTTTTACGACTTTTTTAATGTTACGTCTGACCACAACTCAATATAAGTCAATACGATTACGATTTGTGAGAGTGTAAGCGTTATACTTCTTCATAAAATAATCATAGTATAGTATTCCGTTGGTGTCTGCAACGACGTTTCAACTCGAGGAAATGAGGCAATAATGGTATTTTTTAGATTGTTTCATATAGGGTAAACGAAACCGTTGATCCTAGGGGAACAAAAATGGGCGTCAATAGGGAAGATTGCGATGAAGTGATGAGTTGGATTCTTTTCTGTAACGGGATCGGGTTTCCTCGATCTGGACTAATTCAGTTTCAGGATTAAAGTTAAATTTAAGATCAGTTTTTGGAATCGATTCTTGTACTAATAAGTGTAAGGAATCAATTCAAGAGGCAAATCTCCATTTCCTTAATTTGTGGCCTCAAACAATTACGCAGTATAAGGCCAAAAATTCAAATGAGAAATTTATTTTCAAACATTCATTGCTAACTAATGCGATAAATACCCCACGATTTATCAACTTTATTTTAGTTTATATCATTGTATCATCCGCAGGAAAAAAAAAAAGTTAGACACGGTTAGGTTTAAGGAATGGCTCACCAGGAACGCCAAGGAGGAGTTTCCGGAAACTCTTTGGTTTGTTGACATGGAGCTGAAAGAGATGAAGTTTATGAACAACTACGACAACGACGACGACAGCAACGACCAACAGAGACTTAGGCTCTGTTCTTTTCATCTGAAAATTCATTATTTTCAGTTCAGTTCTATTCAGTTCTGTTCAGTCTTGCTTAGTTATAATTTGTACTGCACTTCAGTTCTGTTCAGTTCAGTTCTGTTCAGTTCAGTTCTTTTCAGACGAAAAGAACATAGTCTTATAGATATGGAGTTGAGGTGCAAGACTGACCAGATCATACGCTTGAAAGAGAAGATCAATAAATTGGGGTATAATATCCACAATATAAAGATGAGGATATGAAGATTAAGGTCATCGAGTTTAGTGAAGAAGACTCGTTGGGTCAAGCTATTGAATTTCACGATGAGTTCTCATCGGATTCAGAAAGCTCCACGTATTTTCATAACTTGGAGAGAAGAATCGAATTCTGTGGTCATGACAAGTTAGAAGAGAACGAAGCAAGGTTAAAAAAATTTGCTAGAAGGGCAATTGTATCTATAAGGTGCGCTAAGAAGTATTGCCCCCTGAAGACTACCAGAGAAAGCACAGGAGTGATACCTTTGGAGCTGAAAATGCCCAAGAGGTGGAGACTAATCGGAGACCAACAGCTGCTGGCCTTGCAGATATATTCACTCAAACTTACCTGCTGGAGTGATGATGATCAGAAGGAGGATTATTCAGTGGAGGTGTCTGCCGTCGTTGTTGTCGTCGTCGTTGTCGTAGTTGTTCATAAACTTCATCTCTTTCAGCTCCTTGTCAACAAACCAAAGAGTTTCCGAAAACTCCTCCTTGGCGTTCCTGGTGAGCCATAACTTAAACCTGGGCCGTAACTTAACCATGTCAATCTTTATCTTCTCGAACTCCAACTGTATCTTCCTCTTCTCGATCTCGATCTCTAAATACTGCTTCCTCAGGAAGAAGGACATCAGTTCTATGTAACCCATCTCCTGCCGCCACATCGAAATTTTTTTTCCTCGTTCAGACCATTCATCTTCTCCTGGAACTTGAACATATCCTTTTCTAGATCATTCATTGCCACCCACAACCCCTTCTTCTCCGTCATCTCTCTCTCGCTCGCTCGCCCAAAACTAATAAAACTAATGAATGTTAGTCGCTCTATTTATAGGATTAAGACAATAGGAAACTAATTAGGAATTGAATTCTTATCCTAATATAATTAGAAAGGTAAAATATTTTTGAAACAAGTTATAATTACGAATGGCAATTGATAATGCCAAAGCTACAATGATCATGCCAGAGCAATTTCAACCTAATTTTGACAATTTCTTTAATCAAATGTTAGCATAATCTCCCTTCCTTAAATACTCAATATATCAGTTTTAAAAATAACAAAAAGATCCTCTTCACTTTGAAGTTTCAACTTTCAATTAAAATACAAATACTCCCTCTAATCAAATCACCCAGAAAGTTTTTCATTGCACGTCAAATAAAAGTATTAAACATATACTATATTTCAAAAAGTTATTTAACATATTCACTTCAAAGTGACTGTTGTAGTATATATTAGTGATGAATATTATATTAAAAGAGTCGGTTCATGTATCTTTTAACAAGTTACGCACTTTATTTTTATAGATGTATGTAGTTCATATGACCATAAAAATCTAAACATAGACCCCTAAATTTATTTACAACAAAATTTGCGTTCCTTTAACTTTTAATCTTTTTTTGTTTTTTTAGAAAATTTAATCTTTAATCTTTTCGGAGCCACACTTTAGATATAAATTTTTAATTGTAATAATGAGAGTGGAAAGTTTCAATAAATT
>JAQRGC011547455.1:0-12757 GCA_028659135.1 Plantago lanceolata | reverse complement strand
TGTGTGTGTGTGTGTGTGTGTGTTGATTTTCCCTCATTTATGGCACAGGTAGCCTTCAAGACGGGTGATCACAAGCAACAAGTTGTCTTTATTGGGGGCTTGACTGATGGATTTTTTGCCACACAGTATGTATTTTACTTTTAATTAAAAGCTAATGTCTAGAATAATAACGTTTGCCAACTCTTTATCGATCTAAACTTATATGATATAAAAACTTTCTTGACTCCCATCCTAGACATTTCTTATTAGTTTATACAGTGGTGACGAACAACCATGTAGAACTTAGTTGAATGCATCAAGGAATTCACGTGTATGACTAGTGTCATTTCACGAAAAATTAAAGATATATTTGGTTGTTTTCTACCTCAAAGTAAGTTATAAAATTAACCTGTCTCAACAGTTTGATTTATCATGAATGTTAAAACCTTGTGTATTAAACGTGTTCAAAAGTTATATAAATGTATCTATAAAACATAAAAAATCCTTAAAGATTTGAAATGTATAGTCTCCATTTAATGTTTTACATTATAACCTAGGAGGCAATACATACCCCAAGTTAACAATGGAACCTATACTTTTTAAACTATATATACAAAATGGATCAACTTTCCTTTTCTAAAATCCCAACATATGAATATGAACTTATCTTCATCAAACATTGAAACTATGAACTTCATTTTGATGTTTTTTTTTTTGAAACGGCAAATTTAACTATCCTACTCCTACACTACATATTACAAATACACCCGGTGAGGATCCTACTCCTACACTACTACATATTACAAATACACCCCGCTGAAGATCGAACTCCTGACCTCTTGCCCATGTGCTACTCCAGCACCCTTACCCTTTACCATTGCACCAACCTTATAACTCCAATTTTGATGTTGATAGCTAATGAAATCCTCTCAAGAAAAATAGTTTAGTTTTGCTACATGCAAGAACAACAATTGTGAATGCCGATGGACATCTGGCCCATAACAACAGATGGTGTAAGAAAATTCATTTGTTTAAGCCATATTCATCCAGTCTTACAGTCAATTGAGTCAGAGAATTTGAGCATTTAACAACATGAACCAACATGATAAAAAGCCTCCAATTGATAAATTAGAGCAACTCAATGGAGTTAAAATATAGAACTAACACGAACAAATAACATGATAATTAAGCACATTAAACCCTGCAGACGGGGTGACGAACTTAATGAAATACCGATTTTTAACATTCAATCCCTCCAATATTTAAAACATCAATGCTCCAACAATACTCAACAATGAAATTAGTTCTGTATGTTCATTTAAACTCTTAAAAAATTACCCATCAATAAACAATCTCCAATCAACCATTGAAAATAAGATATAATCAAATCCTCTTAGATGATATCGACATTGCACATGTACCTTTATGGATTCCTTGAACACTAAAACAAAGGATGAGAACTATGAGCCATAGAAGATTGTTCAAACTTCAAAGGTCTTAATTTATTAGGATCACATAAATAGTATATGATTCTTAGTATAAGAATAAGGGACTGCAAATTCCCCAAACCAATTAAAGCTAAATCATCAAATGAAGAATCAACAATATAAATAAGAAAACAACAAATCAAACAACAAAATTTAATTTGAACACTATAGAGGTACCCATTGTTGGCGCAAAGAACCGGTGAGGGAATGAATAGGCACATTTTTTGAGCAACCTATTCTATAATTAATGTGTTGAAATTAAAACCAAAGGAACACAATTATTGAGTTGAAGATGGTGTCTACAGGCGAAAAGGAACCATTATATAGAAAATTCAATGATAATTAACCGAGTTAGTATCTAGTAAGGATTGATTTTCCTATCAATTGGAAAATCAAGTCTAACCATAACTAGGAAAGACCTTTCAGTTTTACTATATATAAACAATTAAAAGAAAAAAAAAAACAGAAAAATTAAATCATTACTCACCTTATCTTTCTCTCTCTAAAATTACGTCTCAAATCAACAACCACCACCGCATAGCTCCTTCGCCTTCCCCTCTTTCTTTTTTTTCTCTTTTTTTTTATTTTATTTTTGCTCCGATCGGAGAGCTCCAGATCAGAGCCTGAGAGCTCCGATTGGAGCTGTAGATTTTTCAGCATTTGTTTTTTGATTTTTAATGCTTTTAAAACTCGTTATTGTAGTTTTAACGCATTTTGTTGTAGTTTTAAGATTTTTGCAAGTTTTTTATATTAAATTTTGAATTTATTGTTTTAACGTAGCTTGTTATTGTTTTAACACAGTTTGTTATTATTTTAAGCATCATGAAATTTTTTATATTGAATTTTGATGCTATTAATTTAAAACAATAAAGTACGGTGTTAAAACAATAATGTGTAGTGTTAAAATCCCAACTTGGACTTAATAATTTAAGAACATCAATAAAAACCACTATATTTATGGTTTTAAGTGACCATGTTATAGTTTTTAATGTGATTTGTTATGGTTTAAAAAAAAATCTGGTGAGGCTTGTTCTCCATATAAAAAACTGACTTTCCTAAATATTAGGAAAGTCTCGACTTACCGGAGACTTTAGCTAATTAACCTAACCCAAGTATAAAGAAACGAGAAACGTATTGTTCTTGCCAAACCAAAGAGAAGTAAACCGGATGTTAGTCGAATCCGACCGTATGTATGTGGTGATAAGTATGCACTTATTCACCTTGTCAACTTTATATGGCATGAAGATATTATGTTGTGTCTCACTTTCATCCTAACATAGGTCATTCCAAATCTTTTAGATACTTGGAGCCTTTGGCAATTGCACTGGAGAAAGAGCATTGGTCATTGGTTCAGTTCCTATTTTCCTCTTCATATATCGGATATGGCACATCAACCTTGAAACAAGTAAATTATTCTTTCAAGTTAATACGTTTTGATGTATGACTGAATAAGTTTCAGGTGTTGATTTTAATCTTTTTCTTTGTTTGTTTGTTTTGTTTTGTTTTAGCTTCTTTGGTCTTCTTTGATTTTTTAAAATATTTTTTAAAAACCGATAATTTCACTCATATATGTTCTACATATTCCATCATTCACATTATTATTGAAGGATGCGGCAGAGCTTGATCAATTAATAAGCTACTTGATAAACAAGGAAGAGTCCACAGGTGTGATACTAGTTGGACACAATACTGGATGCCAGGTATAAGTTGTTTCCGTGTGAACCAAAGTCATATGGTTTTATAGACTTGAGTGAATAATAATATATACTAAACAATGTAGATAAATAACATAGAGAAATGAAGTTAAAAATATTTTATTTATTCTTGTAGGATATAGTATATTACTTGCAAACTAATGCAGCTTGCTCTAGAGCCGTCCGTGCAGCCATCTTGCAGGTAAATATTTATGCACTTTCTATTTTATACTACCTCATGTTTGTCGTGATTCACCCATTCTCGTGATATTGACAGGCTCCAATAAGTAATCGAGAGCACAAAGCCACTCTTCCAATAACAGCTTCTATGATTGATTTAGCATTGAAGATGATAAGTGATGGTCGATCTTCAGAATTGATGCCGAGGGAGGCGAACCCAGATTCTGCAATAACTGCATATAGGTAAGATTGTAAAATCATGTTTTCCCGCTTACTGGATGCATATTTTACTATTAATCTCGTTTCAAATTTACTTGATTATTGTGATTGTAGATATCATTCACTGTGTGCATACAATGGAGATGACGACATGTTCAGTTCTGACTTTAGTGAAGACCAACTGAAACAAAAACTAGGGCACATGTCCAACACACCTACCCTGGTAGGTTTTCTTTGATATTACTGTTGCTTTTGGCATATAACTTCCACTTAAAATAAAGGTATTATGTCATGTAACCTCAATTGAAATAAAAAATATAATGACATATTCATCTTTTATTGGGAAGTGAGTAATAGTAGATGTTTGTCAAAGATATACTAGTGTTGGTACCAAGGTTTCACTCATGAAGTAGGTGTGGGGTTATAATTTTACTGACGCCGTGGTTCGACACCTGCAAAAATCGTTTAACAACAAATAATAGTATGCAGCAGATAATGTAAGCAACTCAGAAAATCAAATCAAACAGTAATTATTAAGAATCGTTCGAAAAGCCTATTGGCTTTATACTAGTAAGAATAGTTATACAAGGGTGAATCTTAGAAATACAAACACTTGGCTAGAGGAACAAGCTAAGCTTATTTGTAACTACTATGGGCGGCAGTAATACTTAAAGGTTACAATGAAATCTTATGCTAGGGTTTCGAACTCTTCAAGCGTGTTTGTAGCAAACTCCTTGCCTGGTATGGTAAATAATGAGCAACAAGGAAGTTTCTACACCTTCTTTAAGCAGTATGGTATCTTATTAGTTCTTGCTTGATTCTTTCTCAATAATAATTCAAGCTATACTTCCAGAGTCTTCTCTACATTCCATATAGTGTAAGAACATGCACAAAATAAACCAAAACCATGGAACCAATTACTTGTTAAGAAAGACAAAACTAAAATACAAAACCATTCGGTGTAAAGCAATCTGTGTAAAAAGGCGTCAAGGAAACCAAGTCAGGTGTGAAGGAACACCAATTCAAGACTCAAGTCTTGATACAGACTATTCTAAGATTGCTTTCACTTACAATCTCCCCTATATACCTGCTTCTAAACGATGATAGAAAACGAACACATCATATATTAAAAAAAAAACTAATTGTCAGACTAGAAAGCAAATATTAAAAAAAAAATAAGTATAAACCAGAAATCAAAACAAATTGTTCAGAAAGAAAGAAAAAATAAAACAAAAAAAGGTTGTCTAACAGTGTAGTTCTTCAAGTAGTTTCCTCTTCATTAGTATCCTCTATCCCTTTTTGTGAAGAAACAACCATTATCATATCTTTTTCCATCTTATCAAGTTCAATCACCTCAGATCTTCTTGCAGCCAGTTGTCTTTGAATTGTAGTGAGCAGGGATTCAACCATGACTATAGGCATAGAGCAATCCCCAGAATTGGAACTAGTACCAGTGTCTAGAGTGGTGTCAGGAACACCAGTGTTGGCACCTTCTTGTTGTGCAGTTGTTCTTATAATTATTCTTGAAGGTTTCCAAGATGTAGTCCAAGGAATATCTTGGATCCTCTTTTGAGACCACATGGAAGGATGATGTCCAAAGAAGTCAAAGTCCTCAATCTAGTCACCTTTTCCTTTTGGCCTCTTGTACCCTTGATTAATTAGCATTCCACATATAAGAGAAGGGTAGTAGAGGTGACCTGTCTCCTTCCCATCCATCAGAGACATCTATTTAACCACCATTTTACCAAAGTTGACGGGAAGACCCATTTTCAGCTTGTAAAGCATCTTGGCACTATCAATGGTATGTATAGAGTGATTGGAAGTATGAAGCCCATTTGTAGCACTAATCATGTAACAAAAGGAAAGCAAGCAGGACAACAAAGTAGAAGAAGGTTTCTTTGTCCATTTCAAAGTTTTACCACCAGAGACTTGGGAAATGATGTGATCATTAGTAGTAGACTCATCAAGTTCATCATCACCATTGAAAGTAATTCCAAAGTACTTGTTAATTGCATTTGAAGAAAAGTCATAGACCTTCCATTCAACACAAACCTTTCCAAACATGGCATAGTTTTCTACACTAATCATGGAGGTAATATTGATGTAGACATTATTAACAATTTCAGGACTGTAAGGGCTCATATTTTTAAGTGTCTCAACCAAATTTCTACTCTTAATAAACTCATACACATTGCTATTGCCATACTCATCATTATTAGGACCAGGAAAACATTCAAAAGTAATAAACTTTTTTTTGCATAGTATCCCATTTGTTCACGACCTTAATAGGGTAAAAATCAGGAGCTACATGATATTTATCAAAATCTGAATCAACATCAGGATTTACCTCAATTTTAGCTGCAACTTTCTGATCAGATTGTTGGGGTGTCGGGTGACCAGTGCGTAACAACGTTGATTCATCCTTTGATTCATCATCAGAGTCCTTGTCCTTATCAACCCGATCCTTTGCTTCATCACTCTCATCATTATAATCCTTGTCAGTGTGGTCCTTTGGCTCATCATCATCTGCCCCTGAGTTGTCAATACTCTGACCACCAACCAGTTTATCATCAGTTTCTTGATCAAGATTCATACCAATAGGTTGTTCAAGCTCATCTTGCTCTTCTTCAATAGCAGCTTTCATTTCAATGTCAGACTTATCATCAGCATAAGGCACAATAGACTTAGCAGAGGTGTCACCATGAATGTTGTTGACACCAGTATTGGTTTTATTCTTCTTGAGCTTTGGCACCTTAAAAGGTTTGGAGAATTAAACATTATCATCATCAGATCCTAACTGAGAGCTAGAGACAAGTTTCTTCATTCATCTCTTCTTCACCCCCTTACTTATAGCTAGAGACATTATATGCTGCAAAGAAGATCTTTTTGAATTTTTTTCAATCCGAATCTGTTGACATAAATCATGTGTAATTAAAAAGAAATTCGAGCACATATAAAATCTTGTTATTAATCAGAGATAATTTGGTTTAAAATATTCTCTTTCAATATCATTTCTAGAAATATGCAATAAGAGTTGGGATCAAGATCTTAGCAACAAAACATACACCCATATCTTTTGAACCACAAACCCCGTGTACACTCCCCCTTAAAAACACATCTCTTTACTAACTCAACCAAGAAAGAAATCACAAAATGAACTGACTCAACAAAAAAAAAAAAAAACCACAAAAAGACTTACCAGGGTCGGTACAGTGGTGTTACTTGACACCTCCAAATGGCACCTCATTCATGTTCTCTTAAATCAAGCTTTACCTTTCTTTTTTCGCAGATAAATTCATGCCCCTTTATGATCCTTGTTCAAAATTCTCTGTAGTAGTTGTGGTCTTGTTTAAATCTTCATAGAGACCCTAGGTTCATCATAAGCTAGAGCTCCAAGGAGTTCATAAAGGAAGTTCTACGTTGAGAACTTGCCTTTTGGTGATCAGCATGATTGATGATGTGAGTCCTTGTATATTAGCACTTGGGGTTCAGAAAAAAATTTATCCCGTGAGATCTAGGATTCTTAAGTAGGTCATTGATCATTTTTCTTTTGTTTTTCTTGTACTTTTATTGATGGATATGGAGCAATGGTTATGCTTTGCAGTAGTAGCACAATTACTTTTCCATTCACCATCAAAATCTCTTTTGCTCAAATAGTATCAAGCTTTCCAGAATCAAAATTCCTTCACAAAATGTTACCCAGAGATGAACAAGTGCAACCAACATAAGGTTTACATGTACTGAGTACCTGAAAAAGTTTGACAAATAGTAGACGAACAAAAAAAACAAAGAAAATAAAAGGACCCTAAAACCCACATACAACACCACAAACATGTATAGGGTATTCCTAGTGGTGTTATGGGACACCCCTTCTTAACACCTATGACATTTAGATACTGTCCTATTCCTAGGAACTTATTAAGTTCTAAAGGTTTGGTAAGCAGATCAGGTGTATGTACTATGGACTCAATGATTTTTATATGCAATATATATAATTTAAGTATTCCTTCTATATATAGTGAATCTTCATCCAAATGAATGAGTTCAGGAAAATTATCACAGTAGAGATGAGCACATCCAGTATCCATTTTGAAAGATATGCTGGTCTTGGTACCAAAAGAACACACATGAAACTGGTGTCAAGTAATGGTGTCACAGACACCTTTACTTAACACCTTGTGACAGAACAATTAAAGATTATTGAAAGCACAACAAAAAGTAAGAACACACGAAGTACAATCTAAACATTTTTTTCAGAACTTTTTGGAAAGCCTCTTGGGTTTATACTAGTAAGAATAGTTTTACCATGATGATACTTGAATGCTCAAACTTATTCTTCCTAGAATACTTGGCTTGAGAAACAAGCAAAACTTGTTCCTTGTAACTACTATGGGCAGCAACTACTCAACTAGTTGCAAAACACTTAGAGACTCAGAGAAATATGATCTGCTAGGGTTTAGGATTCTTCAAGTGTGATTGTAGCCAACTCCTTGCTTGTGTTTATATAGTATTACAATGAGAGTTAAGAAAAGTAGTCTCTACACCGTCGTCAAGCATTATTGAATATGCAATCAGTGGAGATCTTCTGCTTTCATACGACCAAAGGTTCTTCTATTGATTTTCCTTCTTGTGTTTGTTTGTTTCCTTATTTAAGCTCCTTAAAGATTCTGTCTCCATATTGAGGCAAGCTCTCCATTCCTCCACAACCTTCTTTCATTCCTTAAACAGTCACAAACCTGCATATAGTAAGTTATAAATGTGTGACTGACTTATGGTAAATAAAGAGAATACAAATCTTCTAATAACTTGAGTGCAAAGCAATCTCTGCAAAGTGGTGTCACGAGCACCAGTTTTGACACCAGTCAATGGTGTTCATGAAACCACATCAAGACACCAGTCTTAGTGAAGATAAGTCAATATTTCTTGCACTTACACATTTCATATTCAGAAAGTAAATAATATAACCATATGATATGAGCGGCACCATTGTATATTGCTACCTTTAAGGTTCAGAAACAGACAACAATACACTATTTGGTTTCTCACTATACCATGAAATCAACTTATTTCCTAGATGAAAACAATCTCCACAAATGGTTTCTTTAACATCATCACCTTTATCCCAATCAGTTTGGCGAAACCAAAAAGATCTGCATTTATGCTTTTGGAATACAAAAGTCGAAGGTCAACAGTTCCAGATATATATTTGAAGATTTTTAGAGCAGCATCTAAGTGAGAGATCTTTAGTTTTTGTATATCTTTGAAGATTTTGAGAGTAACATCTAAGTGAGAGATCTTGAAATTTTGTTGATAGATGGCATAAGCATATACTGGGTAAGTAATGTCAAGTCGAGTGATGGTGAGAAAGAACAAATCTTGTATCAATGTCATGTATAGTGTCGGTGACACGGTCTCCTCAACACCATCTTTGGTGATATCATATATAAAATAGGAAAATTGGAGCCTGGATGATTGACTTTCTCTCCGGAGAGTATCTGCTGAGAAGATTTCTGGCATAGCGTCATTGTGACATGATGATTCCTTCTCCATTGTGGTCAATCTCAATCCCTTAAAGATGAGTGAGAAGTTCTTATCTTTCTAGTGTCAAATCTTGCAAAGATGGTGTCTACTATTTTCGCATGAGATCATCTTGAGAAGAACCAAAGACAATACAGTCCACATACTAATGAACTATGCTTGTGTCTAAATTAGGTTTTAGAATGAATATATTAGAATCAACTTCTTCTCTAACAAATTCCATATCAAGCAAACGCTCAGTCAACACATCAAACCATGATCTGTAAGCTTTTTAAAAATTACACACACTCTTTTGAAGCTTGTACACATATTCATGATGGATAGGATCAATAAATCCTTGAGATTGTCAAGATAAATTTCAGGCTAAGCGTGGTAAAAAAAAAGAAGTGGTTTTGACTTTTAACATCCAGTGTACAATGTGATATTATGATGACATGCAACAACATGGAATAGTCTAGTGACCAGTTCTTCTTAAAAGGTCAAGTATTTCATCACAAATCTTTTTTTTTTTTCAGAGTGACTAGGAGAAATTAACTTGGCCTTATTGGCAGAAACAACACCACAATCATCAACTATATTGTAGTAAACCCACTTAGTACCTAAAACATGTTTGAACTAGTGACCAAACTTTGTTTCTTGAAAAACATTGAAGTCGATCTTGCATAGTATGCATCCAATATTCATCATTAAAGGTTTCAACATAGGTTAGAGGTTCTATAGTAGATAGATAACAAGTTCCACTTACTTGATCATATGTGGTAGGGATACACACACAACACACACACACACACACACACACACACACACACATGTTCTTACCATATATACATTGATCATGGTGTAAGGTGCATCAATGTCATGAGATGACACCTTGATGTGACACCATTGGATGTACTTGAATTTTCCATATAGCAATTGTTTGATCCTCTGATTCCAGATATAATGAGTTGATCTTCTCTATTGTACACTACACACATACTCTGAGTGAGTTTTACATGAAGCTCACTATCATATAGTTGACTTTTACTAAGGAGATTTGCATCAAGTCCTTCAACTAGTAGACATCCTTGAGAGGAGGAAAAAGCAGCAACAATCAAGGTTCCTTTGCCTATAATTCCTCCTTTAGCAACCCCCACAAAAATAATCACACCTTTCTTAGAAGAGTAGAAGTTTGTCAAGTTAGATCTAGTTTATGTCATGTGTCGAGAACATCGATTATCAAAGAACAATGCACCTGCATTATTAGTACCTATGACAGATTAAAGAACAATGCAACCAATATCTTCAACATTGGAATTAGAATAGGTGTATGTATCAGTGTCTTTAGTGTTTTCACTGGTGTCATGTAACGATTTAAAAAATACATCATGATCTATCTTACTAATTTCAGAATTAAGATAGTGTCTGTAGCAATATGGTTTAAGATGTCCAAACTTTTTACAATAAGAAAAAAAAGTTTTCTCTAAGGTTTCTACCTTCTTACCATAGTTTTCTATGTCAACACCTCCATTTTTGTTTCCAGTTCTAACAAGATTCAAGGTGTTACTAAGCATCTCAAGAGCGAAATTAAATTCAGAGAGTGTACCTTTCAACTGTTCATGTCTGGCAGACAGTTTTAGACAATGAGATATGTGTGTCATGCATGCACTTTCATGTTTGGAGACAAAGTTCTCTATGGACTCACTTTTCTACTTTAGTTTTGAATTTGCTCTATGGAGGTCTTTTTCAATCAGTTGATTGGAATCAAACTTAAACAAGTCTTGAGAGTTAACTGCATAAATATTGCATGGCTATGCATCTGGTGTCACCATAGGTGTCAGGTGACATAGGCTGTTGACACCACTGTCCTTATCATCCAGTTGAATTTCTAGAATGACCAGAGCTCTCAATTCATGTACATCTTCTTCCTTTTCTTCATCCATTTCATTAGACTCAATCCAAAGGAACTAGTTGCACAAATTAATTAGCAAAAAATAATTGAATGCATTAATTAGAAAATGTAAACAACTCAAGAAATCAAATCAAAATAGTTCTTATTCAGAACTATTCGGAAAGACCCTTGACTTTATACTAGTAAGAATATTTACATAATGATGAATCTTAGGAACACATACTATTCTCCCTAGAACACTTGGTTAGAAGAACATACTAAGCTTATTCCTTGTAACTATTGTGGGCGGCAGTTACAGAACTAGTTGCATAACACTCAAAGGCTACAATGAATTCTTATGATAGGATTTTGAACTCTTCAAGTGTGGTTGTAGCCAACTCCTTGATTTGTCTTATATAGTTTTATGGTAATGAGCAATGAGAAAGTTTCTACACCATCTTCAAACAGTATGGTAAATATCCCCTGTGGAGATTTTCTACATTCAGACGCTCAAAAGGTTATTCATTAGTTTTTCCTTTTTGTGCTAGATTTTTCCATTTATAAGTTCTTGCTTGATTCTTTCTCCATAATAATGTAATCTATACTTCCACAACCTTCTGTACATTCAATATGGTGTAAGAACTTGCACACAATATACAAAAACCGCGGAACCTATTACATGTTAAAAAAAACAAAATTAAAATACAAAACCAGTCGGTGTCAAGCAATCTCTGTAAAGAGGTGCCAAAGACACAAACAATTCTAATATTGCTTGCAGTTATAGTTCACTTTTGCACGTAAACCACAAGCCTTGCATGATATTGTTTCAAGCAACACATAAACGTGTTTGCAATAAACTACTTTTCTAGTTAAGTGTAGAGAAATTTATTGCGTGTCTTTGAAACTAATTTTTCTTCCCCTCTTCAATTGATTGTGAACAAAGTTCTCGTGATAATCTATCATTGACTGTCTATCGTGCTTTTTTGAACTTTTTTGTAATGAGTTTTGTTAGCAATTTCTAATTTGCAACACTCTAACAAGCATCACCATACATTCACTTGTAACATTCTTTTACACTATATGCACAAGTTGTTGTAAATATTCATTTGTAATTGTCTTCCCGGGAGACAAATAAGAAATTTATGCACCTTATAATGTATAAATCATATTTTGAAGAGGAAAATTTTAATACAAGTAGTTTTTGCAACTATGTATAGTATCTTAAATATTTTAGAGAAAAGAGAAAATGGTAACTTAAACCATTCTCATGAAGTGATGTCTAGATTTCGATTGGACTAAACTATCAGTGATGATTTGATACAAATGATTCATTTTCTCTACAATATTACTATTATATTATATAAAAGGGTTTTCTACGCCAACTAGCCCCGTTGTGACACTCAATCTCAGATCCATCACGTTTTCATCAGTTACATCTAGGTTCAGAGAAGCCAAAATCAGTTGACAAACTCTTAAACACCTTTCCTAGTTTCTCTTCACAAACACGCCCTAAGGCATTATTTTTTTTCTTTTCTTTTTCCTTTTTATTTTCTATTTCCTTTTTCTACTCTTTTTTATTTTTCTTTTTTTCTTCCCGTTTCTCTCTTCTTTTTTTTTTGATTTTCCGTTTCTTATTTACCGGCCACCGGAAAATTACCGGCAATTCACATCTCCGTATCGGAGCTGTGTTGCAGCTCTGATCGAAGCTGAAATACAGCTCCAATTGGAGCTGATCGGAGCTGTGATGCCACAGCTCCGACGGAGCTGCGCTACACAGCTCCGATCTGGAG
>JAQRGC011547436.1:0-12496 GCA_028659135.1 Plantago lanceolata | reverse complement strand
CTCCTTCATAAACAAGTAAAGAAAAGAAGCAAAATTTAGTCTCTTTTCAATAATGGTGTGAATTTAACGATTTTACTTTCCCTTTTCCAAAATTTAGCCTCTTTTCAATAACAACATTACCTGTACCATTCATCTTTATCTGCGACAGCAACACCAAGAATTGGATCTTTATACATCTCATTTACAGAAAAGAGAAAACCCATTTGGTTTCTTGGCTTTTTTTTCACAATATAAAGGTGGAGGGGGCCTTAATCTGTTAATGAAATTGAATTGAATTGGTTGCAGCAATGGTGTCTGGAGTGGAGGATTGTATGAGGAGTAGGAAGTTGTTGTTGGGATTGGGATATTGGGTACAGGGTTTAAGATGTTTCCCATGGATGGGAGTTCAGTTTTTCCTTAAAGATGGGTTGAGAGTTGATCCATCTACTCTGCAGATTCTGCAGAATTCTGCTAATTTGCCTATGGTGGCTAAGCCCCTTTATGGGATTGTTTCTGATTCCTTTTATATCTTTGGTCAGCATCGTGTTCCTTACATTGCATTTGGAGGTAGTATATGTATATCCTTTTCTTGCTTTATTGTGTATATGGGTTCTGTTTGTTTTTTCTTGTGTTGGTGAAATTACTGGATAGATTCTTATTCTGTGCATTTTGATATGGGGCCATGCTTTGTGTTGGTTCTTGATTCAAAGCTATTTCTAGGCATCTGTAGTTATATTTGCATGCTTACATGTTGGACTAGTTATTAACTTGATCCTCATATTTGGGTGTAACTTTTGTTTGTCTCTTGGCTTCTTATTGCGTAATGACCGTTTGAAGATGCTGTGTTTTGTGCTCTTGTTGTCGATGCTTATGTTTTCTACTTGGAGCTTAAATATTACTGTTTCTATAGAATACTCGAGACGGGGTGTGTAGCTAGGTGCGTTTAGAGTTCATGAATATAGATTCATTCTTAGCTGCTACCTCTAAGATTATGATTGGAACCCTCTTTATCTTTTGACCATGGTTATGTAGCACCCGTCCCAGTTGCATACCCTGAAGGTGGTTGACGTGATTCTTTAAACTGATGTGGCCATGAGTAACTAGGCCTATGTGTAAACATTGATTTGGATTTGGGCTAGCATGGCCTGTGATGTATGGTGTTGTTTTTGATTGATAGATCTTTAGATGCTTTGCTTCCTACGAGTCATCATGTTGTCTGACAACATCTATTGTGTTTGCAGCGTTCTTACAAGCAGTATCATGGATAGCTATAGCCGTCTCCGCTAGAACAGGCATTTCATTCTTCTTAATCACTGTTTATCTCCTCCTTGGTAATCTTGGTGCATCAATAATGGAGGTTGCCAACGATGCAATAGTTGCCGAGACTGCAAAACAACCCACTCCCTTTAAAAGCTCCAAGCCATCTCCCTCGGGTCAACTCCAGTCCTTTGTTTGGATGGCATCATCTATTGGTGGTGTTTTAGGAAACTTAGCAGGAGGTATCATAATCAACAAATATTCCCCGGTGGCAATGTTCCTCATGTTTGGCATTCTTATTGGTTTCCAATTTCTGACCACATTGTTTATTCATGAGAGCTCCTTGGACCTACCGAAAACCCCATCTAATGTGACTTTCAAGAAACAACTCTCTGACCTTGTATCTGCACTAAGAAGACCCGAAATTTCCTATTCCATCCTCTGGTTTGGTGCATCCTATGCTATGATACCAGCCTTAACTGGAACAATGTTCTTCTACCAAACTCAACATTTGGAGATCGAATCATCATTGCTTGGATTATCTAAAGTGTTTGGCCAAGTTGCTATGTTACTATGGGGTGTCGTATACAATGGCCATCTTAAATCAATGTCTTCAAGAAAACTTATCGCAGCTGTCCAAGGAACCATGGCTGTGTTCATGCTCTCGGATTATTTATTCGTGAACGGAGTTTACCAGCAAATGGGAATCCCTGATTCTGTGTACGTTGTAGTTTTTTCAGGTCTGTTGGAAGTTCTGTACTTCTTCAAGATTCTGCCCTTCAGCGTGTTGATGGCAAAGCTCTGTCCATCAGGGTGTGAAGGTTCAGTCATGGCATTTGTCATGTCGGCTATTGCTCTGGCATTTATAGTGAGTGGTTATTTGGGAGTTGCTCTAGCATCATATGTTGGGGTGACCGGAGATGATTTCTCGGGACTTCCTAAGGGTCTCCTGATTCAGGCGGCATTTACACTGTTGCCTCTCGTGGGAGTGTCATTTGTTGCGGAAGATGTGAAGCCTGTACCAAAGGAGAAGAAGGAGAAGGAGAAGGAGAATTAGAATCTTATGAGATGTGATGTACTTTATGGTGTTTATATACAGAATTCTGTAATTAGGATATGTTGTCTTTTATAGAATAAGTTTCTGTGCAATTATTTAGTACTTAGCCTAGCATGGATTCATCTGCATTTATTCGTAGAAGCAATGCCTTCGTATGCGTATGAATTTTGCAGCTTGTTTAGCCTGTTACATAGTTTTTTGAACAACTTGTAGCTGGGTTTTTAATCTTGTTGATGTGTCACTTGTTTCATTGTTGTTTTCTGGGTTAAGATGTAAGTTTGTTATCAAGAGTAGGTCAATTAATGGATGGATAGAAAGAGTTGGAGTGACACAGAATATAGACTTGTTTTGTTAATGTATACTGTATGCTTTTTCTCCCCAACTTATCATCATAATTGATTACACATCAATGGACTCCATTCGGAGAAAATAACCATTATCATCTTCAATGAATCCGTCCATTTCCAATTTGCATATTAGTATTACTCTATTCCGATAGAATCATATGTTGCCCTGCCATCTCCAGACCTAGATAGAATCATAGTAGAACCCATTCTATGATCAAATCCTATAGAATCCCAGTAATGCCCTACTAGAGAAGGCCTTAGACCTGAGATTTGCATTTATTCGTATCACAAGGCATCATTCCGTTCTGTACTAGTAGTATTACTAGAAACTGATACGCGGAGGAACTATATTGCTTTTACAATGTTAGCAAGCAGTTACAATGCCATAATAAGATCTAAAGTGTCAATTCCCATCCAGAGATTACATGGAACAGAACAGTATCAATTTGGCAAAATCGATATACATAATAACCTTAATGAAATGATAAATGTTACAGCTGTGGATGTACATTGTACAATGAGGGTCTGTGCAGTCCACACTCATGCTCACAAAAATATCAATGCCAGCAGAAACTGATTCGTGCTGATCAAGTGTGGCAAAGGCAGCAAGCCAAGATCTCATATCATCGAGGTAGCTCGGAATAGCTTGGATCAATCATAAGATTAGAACCAGATCAGGACTACAGGAATCTCCATTTCTAATTTCTGTGGAATCACGAGTATAGGTCGACACTTTACAGGACAAGACCACATAAAATTCCATTTCACTTGAGGGACTTGCATCAGAATGGATATATAGTTCAGACATTGACTGATTCTTCAATGGGCACATGCAATATTTCTTGGTCACCATCTGCCAAGGCTGACGTTGATATTTGATACCGTTTCTGTACAACAGTCTTCCTCCGGTTTGATTCTAGGATGATTAAGAGTGCTGTAATATCAGCAGGGCTTACTCCACCAACTCTACTTGCTTGCCCTATTGTTTCTGGTCTCACCTGTAAATTTGTGGAATAAATAAGTTTATACTTTGGATCCTATTTAATGAAGGGATGGGCTCAGTTTGTATTTAAAGAAAAAATGTCCACGGAGCCTAAGGAAGCAAAGATTTACGTACGAACAGGCAAACTTACCTTTGACAGCTTCTCACGCGATTCGTGTGATAAAGTTTCCATGGAAAAGTAATCAAGGTCGGCCGGAAGCCGTTTGTGCTGTTGATGAACCATCTACGAGAAAATAAGCCCATAAACATGAAATTTTAGCAGTGAACCTAAACAGCAAGGAACATTAAAAGAAAGGCAATTAGATGTAATAGTGAAGAGCCAAATAAAAGATACTAACAAGCAGATTGCTCTATGACAAGACAGTTCCGCTAAATAACTTAGAATAGTATGCTAAGTTCTAAGTAGAAGCCATGATGTGCAATTCAATACCTGCTGAAGTTGACTCTGTTGACGTAGAATGAAGCCCTCGTACTTGATGTCTATTTCTACACACTCTTTGTCCACCCTAGATAACACATCACTCCCATATCCATGATTGTCGAAGATTTTATAATGCACGTGAGGCTTCTTAAGGAGGGCTTCCAATGTAGACGAGTCTTTCACTGGCTGACCAGAAACCTCAGAGATTTCAGTAGCTAGATCTCCTCCTTGGAACGGAAAAAGGAAAGGAAATGAGTTAGTTTAAGATTTTGATTGTTTTTAAAATTCCAGTAAGCATTTATGTCTATGACAACCATTCTTGTTTATAGGAAAAAGAAAAGAATGTAATTTTTGTATCATCATGTCTTTCAGGTCAAAGATTAAAAACTGCAGCAATTCCCATAGGAAGTGTAATAATTGTGATGATAAACAATCTTTTTAATTTGGAATAACCATAAGAAGAGCCTTAATACAGTGATGGTAATAACCATTACAACGATTCTTCAAAAAAACTCCTGCGATAATAATAGAAGAGACTGCATACCTGAAATCCTGACTGTCTTGAGCCGTTTTTTCTCTTCAGAGATTCTAGCCTGCTTGTCCTGGTATATCTTCCATCGCCTATCATCTATCAAACCAATTTCACGTCCCATAGGTGTGAGGCGGCTGTCTGCATTATCAGACCGTAAAAGGAGCCTATGTTCTGAGCGGCTGAAATGAAACGTTCGTAATCAAAAGATTAAGAAATGGTGAGCAAAACATACAACTCACAAGAATCAAAAGAAGGGACTGTAAAGTTGTAAAAAGCAACACGTCTAGTAATCAAATCATAAACAATTAGGCTCCAATTGTTTTACGGGCAGTTTTAGTATTATATTGAAATGACATTTTCTTTTAGGAATTATTCAGACAACGAAACAGAATCATGTGTTTGCCCCTTCAGGAAGATAATAAAATTTTGAATGATTTTCTGCTCTTCCGAGACTCACAAACTTACTTCATTTTTTAAAGTCAAATAGCACAAAAGCCTCAGTCAACTAATAGAGTTCGATACTACACGAGAACAGCAATATCCATGCAAAGTATGTGTCTCCTGTTGCTAATTTGCTATATATATCACCAAGTAGTCTGTTTGCATATGCCTTATGTCAATTACATCATTATGCTGCCTAATTTATTAGATTTTATTTTGATACTATTGATCATTTCCCAAACTTATCCTTTTCAGGAAGCATGTGCACAACACGGTATAAAAAAGAAACGAAGTGTCTGAATTGTTATTTACCTAGTTAACATGCGGTAAGGCTCTCGGAGATCCTTTGTTACCAGATCATCAATCAAGGTTCCTATGTAACTGCTTTCCCTCTCAAGAACAATGAGAGATTTACCATCTGAATGTCTAGCAGCATTTATTCCAGAAACAATGCCCTAGCAGATAGCAGGAAATTAAAGCAAAACATGGTAGGTTACAAATAGTCAAGGTAAAATGGCACAGTATTTATTTGTGACATAGCTGAATACCTGAGCGGCTGCTTCTTCATAGCCAGTTGTTCCATTTATTTGACCCGAGAAAAAAAGCCCTTCAATCGTCTTTGTCATGAGGGATCTAAAGCACTGATGTGCTGGCAAATAATCATACTCCACAGCATACGCCGGCCTCAGCATTGAACAATTCTCCAGTCCAGGCAAAGTTCTTAAGAGAGGCAGCTGCAGTCTCTCTGGCAAACCAGTAGAGAATCCCTGTACAATAAGCAAACCATATGGTGGTTCTGCAATGTAAGAAAATTGGCCATCGGCACTAAAACTAGCAAGAATTCACAAGGACTCACTTCAATTTCTCATTTCTGGTAGTTTGATTGTACCAGAAATTATCTTGCTAGGAAATTTTCTCATTATGCAAGCCATCCACATATTTGGGTAAGAGTTTCATTAGGTGAGGAATTTTCCTGTTCTTGATATAAATTTGCAATGCATCTCGGAAATATATTTTCCGTAAAAAACCTTGAACTGTCGGTTTTTGTTCCAAACAGCCTATCAGCTACATACTAGTTATAAAAGATGACTACATCGATTTCATAAAATAGTTGGCAAAGTGAAAAAACAATAACTGAATCAACTTGACTCGAACTTTAAATCATATATGCGTAAGAAGTCGGATAACGAACCCTTTTACCTAAAAGATATGGAGTTCAAATAAAACAAAGAAAATGAACGAAAGAAAATGCATGGTTGAGAAGAAAAAGAGAACCGAGTTGGGTTGGCATATACCTGCACATAGAGTTCAGGCACACTTCTGCCTTCAGGTTCTAGGAATATTTGGTGCGACTCTTTATCCTGGAATCTGACAATCTGGATAAAGGGAAATATTAGCATACAGAAGCAATGAGCCAGGAATAACTTTTATTTCAACACACAGAACTTAATAGAAATGACATTTCAGCAGAGCTTAATTTTTTCCTGTTGGCACGTTTGGTGTTGCGAGTAGATATGTATATAAAAAGAAAAGGGAAAGTCGCCCCACCTTGTCCTCAATGGAGGGGCAGTAGCGAGGCCCCTTAGCTTCCACCCATCCTCCATAAGTAGGGGTCTCATGCAAGTTCTCTTTGATTAGCTCATGCGTCTTTTTTGTAGTGCGAGTAAGATAACAGCACATTTGTTCTCTTTCGATATGGTAGTCAGGATCAAAGCTGAACCAGTTTATCTGTTGTTGATTGAGGTAAATCAGTACCAAGTTTTACAATGTAATCTAATCGGTAAATACCAACAAACAGATAGGTAAACATTCCAACAACTTTCGAGATTATACATAAGATTATCTAGCATGCAGGTAATATCATAAAAAGCCAAAGATAACAAAGTCACTGGTCCATAAGATATGGTAACAGCATCTCAAATGAAGAACAAGATATGCCAAACAATTTATTTCCTGCAGCACCTTAAGCTTGTTTCTCATTTCTATGTACAAGGATAGTTTAGATGTTCAACATGGCCAACTGTGTTCACCAACTCAGTTGCAGAGAACTTTACACTTAAGCTTTGGTCTGGCATGCAGTTCCATCAAGCAGCAATTAAATCTCACAAAAAGAAATGGCCAAACATAGCCTTACATATGTATAGACCAAATCACTTGCAAATAGCAAGTGGTTCATTTTAAAAAACATCAGTATAAGTTCTATCAAGTATTTCAATTTTTTAAAAATATATTTGGCAGCACAAGTAACCTGAAAGAAAAAGAAACATTTTCCTGACTGATGTCTCAAAATATAAAAAATAAAGAAGCATCACACAGAAGCAATTAGTCCACATAAAGAAGCATCACCAGTAAATTGATAGTTAACTAAATAACATAAGGAGAAACTCATTTTCATAAAACTGGTATTGAACCTACATATTAGTTTTAGTGAGATGACCTCTTCATCTCCGTGTTGAGGCTCCAATACAGAGTAATCAACTGTACGTGAATCTACACGGGCAGGGGTTCCAGTCTTCAGCCTGTCCGTCTCAAAACCAAACTGTACCAAGTTTTCTGTCAGACCATGTGAAGCTGATTCACCAGCTCTTCCAGCAGGCATGGAAGTTTTGCCAACCCAAATCTTCCCACTCATGAAAGTACCAGTCGTGAGAACTACAGAGGGTGCATAGAAATTCATGCCAAAGAATGTGCTAACACCCTCCACGTTGTCATTCTTTCCCACCAGGAGATCTGTCACCATGGCTTCTCTGATAGAAAGGTTTGGAGTACTGAAAACGGAATAAATAGTTAGAAAGTGGCAGTAAATGCAATAAAAAGTACATGTAAATTCCAAGCCCAAACATGGATACAGTCTCACAGGAATATACACTTTCAGCATCTAAAAGAACAATGTAGTTGTAAAAAATAAATTTTGTTTGATCTAATTACAAATAACTTGAGCAACACAATTCTGGGCAATAGACATGTATAAGCATAGAAAAAGTACTAGATGCATAAATGAACTTGCCTCTCCACAATCTTCTTCATCTCTAATGCATATTCTCTTTTATCAGTTTGAGCACGCAGAGCCCTAACAGCAGGGCCCCTTGAGAGATTTAGAATTCTCTTTTGCAAGTAGCACCTGAAATAGGAAGCAAAAAAGATCCAACACATTCAGCAGATTTTCAAGGTATATGAGAAATCGCATCTAAAAAAGGATGAGGATCTCAATCTGGAAACTATAAAACAAACTTTATTCACGCTTTTTATTATTTGAAGTGCAAAAAAAGCAATCAGATAATGACAGAAGGAGACATTTTCACATCATATGTACCAATCCGAACAGCCATTTTCCGAATAATTCAATGGTCGTTGTTAATTTTACTTTACATACTGAATCAATGTGTTTTCTAAACTAATAGTATATCTTACCAACCATGAACACTTGAATATAAAGCAAAAGGATAAGAAAAAGAGATACATGAAAGTAACTGGGAAATCGTCCACCTTATAACATTGATAATCAGTACTCAAAATATTTACAAATCGTCAGAAGCCAAACGAGAGAGCCATTTCGAGAGAAGTGCATAAAATGTCATAATAGTGGATGGTAAATGTTGAGTAGGCTATCTGGCCTGAACTTCAAAGAATTTGAAAAGTAGCCATGGGATTCGGTAGGTCATAAAATTTTAACATGGTAAAATAATGTATAACATTCACCTATCAGCAATCTTTCCCATTTCACCACCAAGTGCATCCACTTCATGTACAAGTTGAGATTTTGCAGGCCCACCAACAGCGGGATTGCAAGGCTGCATGGAATAAAATTAGTACAGAAGCTACATGACAGTTTAGGACACACAAGAAAAGAAAATTCAGTGAAGGAATGCACGGTTTTCCTCCTGTAGTATCTAACTGTCTATTTGTTCTGATTTACTCATTCATGTCATTTCATCAGGCCCAACAAGATTTTGCTCAGTACCAGCAATTATCCAAATACAATATGTTTATATCTGTTATTTTACAACTGGCATCATCCTCATTTCCCTAAATGGTCCTGTTTGTGATGCCATAACATTCAGTTGTCTCGTAGGCCATAAATAGTTTAAACTCTTTCTCTATATATAAATGTTACATGCGAAATTCTTATTGGTGAACTGTAGAAAATATTGGGAGAGGGCTTAGAACTACATTGTGTTTCTTACTCATTCTTCTCAATAATACAGAACTATAAATAGACAAGTGCTAGGCACTTTAGTCAATAGTAAATCACACAAGCATATCTACTAATTAATGCATATATATGTTATGTAATTCTAAGATAAGTTTTTCAGTAGCAATTTTGAGCCCTTTTTTATCCTATAGTGGTTAAGAGAAGTGGAAGGCAACACTGGAAGAAAAAGCTATAGTTCACTTTCTTCCCGGGCTAGTATCAAGGAAGAAATCTGTTTTATTTTGCCCTTCGGCTGGTGTAAGGATGAGGACAAGATCTATGTAAAAAGTTTCAAGGTATCGACCAAGCAAGCAAAGAAACACCAGAGGAGTAAAGCAATGGAATTGTCAACAGAGCCTGAGCCTAGAAGTAGGAGAACATGCTATATTCATATCTCATGTTTTAACATGAACATAATACATTAATAGAATCATTATACAAGGTAATTTTATTTTAACTCAACACACATGAGCATCCCCATAGATAAGCTAAATTTGTAAATAAAATTGTCTGTAACTAACTGCACAAAAGATCTGGCCTTAATGTAGGTGATCACGAAAGAGCTTTGTTGTTCCAATTGCCAATTTGGTTTTGCAGACAAACAATATCTAATCATCCCATATCTCATTTCTAATAATTCCTAGGCTACCTGGAGCTGCATTTCGTCCAACATGAATACAAAAACAAATGAGAATTCTTCGAGTCCCAAGGAAAGCATCCTCATTCAGATCATGCATAACATTTCCAGATAGTACAAGGGCAAGAAGGAAATTTAACAAATTTTAAGAAACTGACTAGTTCGAACTTCGAAGTACATATATGTCTAAGAGAATCATTCGAGTAAATCACTTATAATATTTGCAATCAACAAACATAGAAAACATGATCAGTTTTAAAAGTAAATTTATAGAATACCAGAGAGTATTAAGGACTTGTCAACAGACCTGCCATGCAATACGGTCGATGTTAAGCGTGAGAAGAAGTGTCCTTGCACCTAACCTTGCAGATGCAAGCGCAGCTTCACAGCCTGCATGTCCTCCACCAACAACAATCACATCATATTTCTCATCAGTCACATCACTGCAATTATTCCAATCTGCACAAGAGCCCATGTTCTTTAGCTTTAGCAACATTTTAATGTCCTAACTGATTACTGTAAATAATGCCACAGCACTACTATAGCAACCTAATCTCAAAATAGAACCTAAAAACTTGTGTTAAACATACATAAGGGACAAATAGACAGATAATAAAGAAAAACCACATTAACCAGACACACACAGCACCTGTTCGACGAATTGTCCAAGAGAAAAAGACATTGCAGAAGTCACTAATACTATATAGGGCGAACCTTTGGATACAGTGGGGGACGCTGAAACACAGTAGAAACGACGCCGGACGGGTTGGAGGAGAGCCGGAGGGTAGCGGTGGCAGCTAAGCAGTAGCGTCTGAGGGCGATGGCAGCTTGTGGAAAGAGAGCGGCAGAGAGGGGCGAAGTGAGAAGAAAGGATAGGTAATTGGGAAGCAAGACGAGTGAAATGGATTGATATAGCAGTAGCCATGTGAGCTTGTGGAGCAACTATAAGGCCTTTCAGACGGAATTTGCCATGGTAGAGATTGTGGCTGATGAAGAATAAAGGTTAACAAGAAATTCGTTAATATCTTTTTCCACCCTTTACATTTTATGGGTGAAAGTGCATTTAATCAAAATTTGAGGGGTATTTCCACAAAGATCTCAAATTCAGGGTAAAGACTGAAAACTCAATTTTTCTCCCTGAGAAGTGAGAACCAAGTTGATCCGAATCCAAAATCCGATATGGTACCGGTCATGTAACAGTCACCCATCCGAACCACCATAATAGAGTTGGTTCGAAAATGTACTATCTAAAATAATCTGAATTCATCTTAACCAAACTAAATTTGATTTGGAGTAAGTATTATAAAAGGATGATTATCAATTTGGTTCATTTTTTAAAAACCGATTTGTCGTTAGCTATAACAAACAGTTGGTGGCGAACATCCATAGCAATACAAACACCAAGTCCCCCAAAAGAAAAGGGCAGTGTAGCAAGCTGCCACTGCCAATCACCAAAATCAAGCCCAGACGCTGTGACAATGCGCTCCAAAGAGGAACGAAGCGCCGCATCAAAAGAAATCTGAGCCGACGCAAAAGATGCTAGAGGGCAAGTGCGCTGAGCAAGGTAGAGCTTCAAAATACCCGTACACGCACGAAGCAACAACAACATGATTTCAGTCCTCAACGGAGCCCGAAGCTTACAAATACCGAAATTCAATTCCTAATTAATGGACCTCATGATAAGTCGAATAATTTCTATTATGTACTATTATTTCCAGATATTATATCTCCTTATTCGTTACTGACTTGAGTGTCGGAATATATACGATCGACACCACATCAGTGCTTCTATTGGAACCTTAGGCTCTAGTGCGCTTTTGTTGCCTTGTAGGTCGTCGCTACCCTCGCAATTCAACGAACTTCAATTGTAGATTTTATGAGCGTCAACAGTAAACAAACAATCAAAAAATCGGGCCCCACACCTAAACTCAACACGTCAACAGCCTGCTACACCCTTTCAATCTCGGTTACACCCAACACCTTTCTACTCCAACAATTGTACGGGAAAAGCACCCAAGAAGCATAGGAGTAAGAACTATCAATCAAATTCTTATTTCTAGCCCACTGCCACACCAAATTCCTTATTAACTCCACAACCTCCCTAGCCTCCCAATACTTATCATTGAACACCATATTATTTCGAGATCGCCAAATCATCCAAACCACCCCTAGAATAATCAAGACTTTGAACCGTCTCTCAAACACAGTATCACCAAACACCTCCCCCTTCAATAAAGCCACCACTGAATCACAAAGCCTCCAATCACAACCTAACCAATCTGCTACCATCTTCCATATCTTTCTCGATTCTGAACAACACACAAACAAGTGATACGTCGTCTCCTCCTCCGCCTTACATAGCTTACACTTATACTCCACAACATCATCCAAAATTTTCCTAGCTTTCAAATTATCATAAGTCGGTAAACGATTCCAAGCCAACTTCCAACAAAAACCATTCACCTTCAAAGGAACTACATTCTCCCACACAAAAGCTTTCCAATTAAAATCCAAACCATTCAAAAACTCCGACTCTCTACCACTCAACACCTCTTGCGCTAAATAACTCAATTTCACCGAAAACTCACCAACACATCCTCCTCGCCATCTCCAACCCTCAACAACTCCCC
>JAQRGC011547420.1:0-15054 GCA_028659135.1 Plantago lanceolata | reverse complement strand
TTCCTAAGTTCTTACTAGATTTCATTAGGGATCACACACACAATTTTTATATTTAAAAGAAAAACCAAAACAGTACTAGTTTGCAGTCATTACTTTCTGTGATTTATTTTGGTGGTTTAATTTTCCATTCTATCTGCAGCATACACAAGGGATATTGCCTTCGTCAAGGAGTTTCATCGCCCATAACAGATCTTACAGAGAGATTGCTTCTTGAGGAGCGTGACCCCCCAGCAACAGTGCAAGAAAGCTTGTATGAAGCGCCTCCATTTGATGAGGTGAGATTTACAGTTATCTTCTGAAATGTTTTAGCATAGTTGACTTTAAGAATGACTAATGTGTTACATATGCACGAATTACTTCAATTGGTTGGCAAACCAGGTTGACATACAAGCCCTCGCTCATGCAGTAGAGCTTACAAGACAAAGTGCAGTTGATAGCCTGCGGTTTGCCAAGGGTGATATACATCTGGCTTTTCAGGTAAATGTGTTTGAATGGCTGTGTAGAATCTTTATTTCCTTTCCATATCCTTTTTCAAATCTTCCTCCATTATAGTAATAACGTCCTCCATTATAGTAATAACTTCCTAATTTTCCATTTTTTGGGTTACACGTTACAAACTTCTTAACCCAGAGTTAGAAAGTTTCTGTCCCACATATCAGATGTTTAGGGATTTTGTGCTTACCCTTCTTTGTTTCTCGTGGTGGTTTGCAGAATGAACTAGGCCGGATGAAATTGGATGTCTCTGTGCTTGATGAACTTGTTCACGAGTACTGCATTTACAGGGGTATTGTGGACTCTCGGCCCGTACATTCTGGTGAATAATTGCTCTTTTCAGTGGTCTAATTTGTTTTTTTTTTCCAATTTTGTATTTTAAATTCATTTCATCTAAGATTTATTTACTCTTGTGTCAGGACCGCAATTAACATCTGGGAAAACAAATGCAGAACAGCTGGACCCTGGAAGTTGTTTGACTGAAAACTGCCCTGTTGGTTCTGACAGTGATATGTCAATAAGCAGTGTCCATATGGAAGGTTCTTCGGATAGTAAAGTAGAGGCCATGAGCACACAAACTGATGTCGAGATGCGATATCCCTGCACTACAACCAGCCCCAGTGAAGATTGCAGTACCAGTGGAACACGTCAACCTACGGAAGATAAAGTTGTGCTTAGAAGCAGAAACCTCGGAACTGGAGAGAGGGGGAAGCGCAAGCGATGGAGAGGGAGAAGTGAGGATCTAGATATTATTTCTGAATCTCAAAGCTGCAAAGTTAACATCACTGCTACTAAATTAATTGGGAGCACAGACATAGTAAGAAGAGAACTAGCTGATTTGATTAGTCATTTTTTAGAATTTTCTTTTAAAATTATTCATAGGCATTACTATTTCACAGGACATGGAGAAGTCATCCATGTTACATAATATAAGCAATGGGGTGGACAAGTATGAGATTATAATAGGCATGAAGGAACTAGCAAGCAAGGGAATGGCTACTGAAGTTCTTGAGGAAATAAATACCCTGGATCCAGACTTTTTCACCCACAATCCTACACTGTTCTTCCAGCTGAAGCAGGTCTGTATCCCTCCAGATTCATTTATGGACTGGAAAATGATAAGATTTCTTCTTGGATGAAATGCAGGAAATAAATCTGATTTCTTAATGATGGCTGCAGGTTGAGTTCTTAAAGCTTGTTCGAACTGGCAAACATTCTTGTGCCCTGAAGGTTGCATCATCTCATTTGGGTCCTTTGGCTGCTAAGCATCCATCTTTGCTTAAGCCCCTGAAAGAGACGCTGTTAGTTCTGCTAAAAACAGAAGATGAAGCAATTGTCAAGCACTTGCCTTTGGATGCCCTTGCAACCTCACTCCAGGTTTGCCATTGATTCATAAGTAGCTTAATTCTTTTGGCGCATTAACTAATCTGCATTTTCCATGATAACTTCATATGAATCCTAGTATTATGACTGTAAACATGAGGTGCATGTAATAGCCTGTGTAATCTACCCACCTTCTCTGACAGCATAAGCTTAGGCGTACAAGTAGAATGGGGTTTACTATCTGAACATGTTATTTTGTGTGAAGGTTGCCGTTGGTAGAAGATTGGGTATCGAAGAACCCAAACTTATGAAGATTATAAGGGCCACGCTCCACACTCATAGTGAATGGTTTAAGCTTCAGATGTGTAAAGATCAGTTTGAAGGACTTTTGTGGATCAATTCGCTCAGAGAACATGGCAGTGCTTTGATTGGTGACTCTGCTTCTAAATCAGCAGTTGACTCTTGCACGCAGGGGTCTTCTCAAGTCACAATATCTTCCAGTAATAGTAAGATGCACGAAGATGGCAGCAGCCCAAATCAAATCTCATCGGCTGATATTGGATGCGATGAAGGTGCAATTCTGAAAGTTATGGTGAGTAACCTTTTCCTTTCTTCTGCACTCTTACTCTTTCTTTTTTATTCACTGGGACACCCTGTACTTCCAGTTTAATTGAAAACAATTACCCTCTCTCCCTGATAAAATGCATGCATGTCACCTACTATTTATAGAAATAACGAAACTTAATCTATCAGAAGGAGTTTGATGTAGTTGATGACGATTATCATTCCTTCTGGGAGACTGGTGTACATTGTAATTGCCCTCATATAAATCAAAGATATTACTCCCTCCACTCTAATAAAAATATATATAAACAAAACAAATTAGTATTCATTTGCAAATAATTTAGGTCTTTTGCTTTATTCTCTTCAAAATCTCTCATTCTTCATTTCTCACTTTGCATTAATTATCATCAACCAGGGCTATTTTTGGGAAGGAAAAAGAACTTAGCCACACATTCTGGCCCCTTGCTATTTGAGCTAATTTCCAGAATACCTTTATTTTGTAGAGAAATTCATATGATCATTTACTGTTCCACATAATTGCAGACACCTCCCGCCTAATTACATGAAATTTTACATTCACCTCTCCAGAAAAACGAAACGTTTACAATTGCCCCTCTAATAATGTGTTATAATTGCATGAAATTTTACATTCACCTCTCCAGAAAAACAATTGCGCCTAATAATGTGTTATGATTGCATGAGAGAGTCCAATTCTACCATTGGAGAGTACATTTCTGATTCCTCCTTTCTCTGATTTCCAGACATAGAGAAGTATCTAATCTAACCTCCGCTAATGTTTCAGGAGTTCCTTGCACTTCCCAGAGCAGATGCTATACATCTTCTTGCTCAGTACAATGGAAATGCAGAAACTGTGATCCAGCAAATTTTTGCATAGGGGCTCTTACTTACATCCATGGGTGGGCCTGATCTCAGTTATTGTTTGTTTCTAAAACAATCTACTACACACTGTACATTTACGGAATAGCTGGATAGGAAAATATATACTGTTCTGGCACTGTGAATTATTTGCCATCTCGTAATTAGGTATATTTCTACATCATTTCACCTATTCTTTGATGGTGTTACCTAAATAAGATTATGGGACTTGGTATTCCTCAACCTCAAGTATGTGTTTTCTGGCAATTATTTTTTGACATGATTCTAAGGATATATTTAATCAACCCTCCATGGACAAAGCAGACTTTCAGAACACCATTCAACGGTTGCAACAATGTATCAAAGTTTATATAAATGTTACATGTTCAGATTCACCTCAAGACAGGATAAATTACAAGATCAACATCAAATAATTACCCATACAACAGCCATTATTCCTATTGGGAGAAAAAAAGAAAAGAAAATAATAAACCCTCCAGGAAGTGTATCTCGACAAATCATCGGGCAGGGCTCCAACTAGTTCGTGCTTGTTCTACACAAAATATTTCCTCTCTGAGTCGTCGGATTTATCACCCAAGTTCCCCACATTCCGAGAGCACGCCAACCCATGCTGGCATCTAGAACCACTCCAGATTCGATCTTTTCCGTCAATATATTCTACAATTCAGAGATCGCTAGCAGAAATTGTGTTTTCCCAGATTTTTGGCCCAAGGCCAAAATAATTTATAAGAGACCCAATCAGAGCCCTTTAAGATGCAAAACTTCCAACTATCTACATACGGAAGCAAGTCCCAACCATCATAGTCCTGCTGCACAACACAAGGAATGAAAATAGTTCAAGGCACTTATGGTGCTTGGCGTTGGGCGATGTAAACACCCCTTGTTCACCTTACCTTAAATTAAAAAAATACGTGTAAGAGGGGAGATTACCTTGGAATTGGCTACAATCACCTTCCCTGCAGCACTCTATAGTTGAGAATAAGGTCTTCCGGTTTCTTCCATATATATGCACGAACAGTTGCTAAACTCATGTCTGGAGCCAATACCTGGTAAATCATACAAGAAAGATCAAATCCAGAAGCAAAAGACACCAGCAAACTAAACTAATAATACTTACGAAACAATACATACAAGTATGTGAACGGAATATAATCATGATAAACGTAAAAAAACAAGTGAAAAATGGAAACTAATAGGTAATAGGAATCAAATGTTATGTCGAAATATTCCTATTTCAGGACCTAAAATTTGATCCAAATAAAATCATGAGAAACGTAAGAAACTAAAGAAAACTGGCTTCTATTAGCATGTTGAAATTGAAGGAGATGCATTTTCCTAGTTCAGGAGCAATACACTTACTGTTTACTCGGTAGGTTTTAATGTAATAGGCTTTGTTGTCATAAACCAAAAGGGTCAGATACTTAAGCACAGTTATCAGAAAATAGAGATCTTCCAATTGAATAAAAACCAAGACACTGAAAAGTTGACATAGATTCAAATTTTATATCTAAAACTCAATATATCAAATATGCAACTCCCAAATATTTTTCCACAATATGTTTTAGATGTTTGCACTTTGCACACAATAATGAACTTCACATTTCTACATTCACCCACAATACAGTAGTCATTAACTGAAAAATATAGTAGTCATAAATGGCACGCCATGTACAAAATTGGTTAGATCACCATATATATTGCAAATAGTTGAAAGTCCGAAAACATAATATAATAAAATGAGGAGGGAGTATTAATTTTTTATGTTTGGAAGAGAATTGCAGCATTAACACACATGTAGTACGAGAAGAGGAAAGAAAATGTGAAAGTTGCAATGGCACAAGTTAATGGAAGAGAAACAAGTCAGAGGAAATACATACATGATTACAAGGATTTATAAATTGTTCAATTACTCGAAGCTAATAGATTGTATAGCACTATAGCATTAGACAAAATAAACCTCGACGGTATTAACTAACATTTCAACTGTGACATTTTATTATCACGTTTCTCAACTGCAAAAAGGTTAGATCCATTCAATAAACTTGCCTGGTTATTGCAGAGAATCTCTATCGAAGGCTTAAGTTTTTGCCAGGGTTTGCGGAAAGAATCTCCAACTTGATTTAAAATTTGACCTCCAGCCATTCCCCCAGTAAAAGTTCCATCAGCAGTCAGACTATCTATTGGCTTATCAAGAACCAACTTTTCAACAACATAGTTGACAACCTACAAAACAAACCAACAGTGAACTTGAGAGCCAAACACATTGACATGATTCAACTTCGATATTAGCGAAGATATATCATCGTTATCTAGAACAGTTATTAACATTCTTTGTTATGTATGCACCTATATATGAGCATTAAAGGAGTTCTTTCGCATTCAAACAACTCACAGGAAAACCAGATCAATGTCCAGCTGATGTGCTTCAACATAGTTGGATATTAAGATGGACGATTTGAAATTTATCGGCCAGGTAATCTCAAAGCTTAGCAATGTGACACTAAGTTGGGAGCTATTTCTTGAACGACTGACAACAATTAAAACTTTAACTAAAAATCTATTTAAGGGCATCATAGAAGATTTTCCTATCAAGTTGCTGAAAGTTGAATGGTAGCAAAAAGATTTGCTCACATCACATGGGATTCATAAGAAACAGAGAAAGCAGTGATTCACTGAAGTTTCAGTACCATCCATGTGACTATGGGAGAAAGTTCATACGATTATAGTAGATCATTATTCCTTTCAAGTTCCAAGATGAGAAGGTCAACTAGTTACACATACTGTATTAGCCTAAGAAAGAAGATGTAAATCCTTACTTTATGTATCCTCAGAATGCGAGGAGCACTCAGTTTTCCTTGTGTGAGGATCTGCACGGAGGAACCTTCACATGGATGCAAGTAGAAGCTACATCTGTAACATAGAAAAACATAATATGTGAAAATGTTTGCAACTGTACAACTGCAGGAAGATCTAAACAACAAGCGCGAAGAGAGTCAAGAACAAAAGCATCAGATATTGAAACGATGTAGACATGCATGATCACAGGCTCACAGAAGTCATCTTAGAGTTCAATTTTCTTTTCTTATTTTCAAGTTAGGAAGTAGTTTATATAAGAAGAGTCAGTTCCAGCTATTATTATTCAGAGTTCAGAAATTAAGTTATAGTTTCGCTCATACAAGCTGAGTTCACCATAGGTGGTTCGTCTCTTCGGAGATTGGAGTCTTTGTCTATCTTTTCTTTACTTTTCAGTCAATAAACTCAAAAAAAATAAGGGAAAATTATAATTTTACTGGAAATATTCCTCAGTTAGTTATCTTTCTATTTTTAGTTAATCCGTTTATTTTTTGGGTGTTATTTTATTCTTTGCTGGAGAGATAAAAATGATAAAATTTTCCAAGATATTCTAACTTCTTATTTCCAACGTGATAGGAAAATAAAATTTCCCCTATTTTTTTCCCTCATTTCCCAACAAAACCAAATGAAGCCGTAGGTAGCTATTTGCTGCACCAAAAATCCTATATTTATCTACTACCTAAATGTTATCTTCTCAAAAAAAAAAAAAATCCTATAATGTTACCTTTTTGTCTTTCATCGTACTGGGGGAAAGAATTTGGGCCTCTATAGAATGGATTTGGTTTCTGTTTGCAATTCCTTTTCACAAAAGCTTGGTAATTTAACAAATTATATAAAATATACATGGAAAAAACATATTTTTAACGTATTATTATTTAAATATTTTAGATTGTTTTTTTTGTATTTGTATCTTAATGTATTCGTGCTTCCCAGGCCGGAAACCAGTTGAAGAGTTCTACAATGGAACCATCACTGGGGCAAGTCAATCGAGGGCACGTAACTCATAAGAACTCATTTACAATGGCATCAACGGCTCAGGGAAAAAACTCAAGATCTTTGTTAGTTTCAAAGAAAGAAAAAATGATGTTCAGCATTCAGCAAGTTATATCACAAGCCAGAAGGCTGTCTTTTGCTTTAGAATTGAAGCAAGAAAGCATTATAAACTCTCTTTTTTCCAACATACTTAAAAGCTTTCGGAAGTCAAGAAGATAAATGGGTCAAGAACTTACTTTGTATTTTCCCTTGGAGGTAGGCGATTATTCAACACGCAGTCAACAACCCACCATGGGAAGTCTTTTTCATCTTCGGTTCCATCTAGTTCTGTAATTTTCTTTCTCCATGGACCCCCTTGAGAACCTTCAGTAACAATAGAAGGTGGGGAAGCCACAGGAAATTCAAACGGTGGATATATTGACGAATCATTGTCAGGATTGCCATCTCCTTCAACTCGAGATAGGGTTAATGTTCTCGTAGATATATCTTTTACAGATGGAATTTCTCCATTCGATGAAGCTTGGGATCCAGATTTCTGCCTTCGTTTAGTTAACCAATAGGCCAGTAACCCTTTAAGGGTTTCTCTCGCCAAATTAACCTGTGAATTAACAGAGCAAAAGAGTACCATCAGTAACAATAACAAATGAACACAGTATATAATTGAAAGCTAATACATTTGAAGGTTAGGTATTAAATGTTATTACCAGACAGGATTAAGAGAAATTTAAAATTTATCCAACAAAAAGAATACGACGTGCAGCTGAACAAACGAGCAATCAAACATTATTTATAAGCCACACAAAAATATAAATTCAAATATAGCACACCAAAAATAATAGAGCATATAAAGAATGCTATTCTTTGTGGCAGAAGTTAGCAAACGAGACCAAAGTGGTAAAAGTGGGAAATCCAGCCGTAGATTGGATAGGGCATATGATACACTCACTAGAGAGTATTTAACAAACATTGACATTGCAATATAAAATACCTTGTCATCTTCGGGCTTTCCAGAAATGCTAAGATCAGCAGAGTACATCTCTGCAGAAAAGCATTGGGGGGTCTCCAAATGTACTGACAAACTTCCCAGCCTTGTATCCACCGTGAACCACGCAGGAACACTCACCTGAATAAGAAGAGAAGTAAGTAAATCTGCAAAGATATACTTGAACAATGATATGAATAAGATATATACCATCTCAAATAGTTCTTCCTTTTTCTTCTCAAATGAAACCTAAGAAGACAAGGTCAAATGGTAGTCAGGCAGAATAGATCAACAAGTTAAAAGCAAGAATCTTGTTTTCTCAAGGGAACAACTGCAAAAATCTGATACCACTAACCTCTCCAAAGTTTTCGATGACAACACCTCTTGTAATCTCCCATAACTTCACTATACCAGCAGTATCCTGTAAATTGTAGAACTTATTCATCAGAGGAAGAAATTAATATAAAAAAATGAACAGAAACCGTCAGGAAATCGGGGGGAACTATGTGAGGCCTAGCCAAAAGTAAGAACTCAAGTAACCTTAGTCAGGACATGTCTTCTGTTGTTTAGGATCTCATGTTGCACAATTGCTGAAGTCCCCTGAATGCTAAGTGAAGGTCCACGATGAACAGGAATCTAAAACCAGCATAAACCGTATGTGAGATATTAACCGGCTTTGTTCAATACAATACAAGTAAAAGACTATCATTTGTGGGCGAGTGGGATGAGGGATTAGAAACTCACTGGCGTAGAACCTTCCAGAGAAACCCTTGCCCTTGAAAATGACAAGTTGCCGGCTAAGAATGACCCACCTTTTTGGAATAACTTAATGGGATTAAGCATTTCAGCGGGCCATTTATGTACAGAAGAATCTGTTGTGGCAACCCATATACCATCATCATGCAACGCTAATTGTTGTACAGGATTTTCATTTGTACAAAGTAACACGCTTTCTCTTGTTGACAAATCTGTCAAATATAACTGTAATAAGTAACATAAAGGTTAGTTCATGAACAGAAAAACAGCAGAAAAGGACAAGAAGAGAGAGGAATCTGCAACACATATTTAACAAAGTAAATGCACACTCACAGACAGATCCCTTCCACCACTATACACATGACTAAATGTTGGTGTGCAGGCAAGCGCCCAGACAGAGTCCGAATGCACGGCGTAAGAATGCACACAACGCTGCTGTCCAAGATCCCATAATCTACGGAAGTTGTAGAAGGAGAGAAAGAAAAGAAAAAAGTGAATGTTCATACATGTGAAGAATACAATAAAAATAAGTTTATATATATAACCAATTTTTTTAAAGCAAGCACAGAAATCACATATTAGAAAGAAATTAAATAACTTGGAATCCTTAAGAAGTACATGCGAACATGCCCAGCCTCAGTTCACATCACTTCTAATCTTTCAAAGAGTTTATCTGACCAAAAGATAGTTCAAATATGATAAAACTTGACTTAAATTTTGGCTGTTCATTAAAGGGAAGCATGCATGGGAGTTGCTATCGACTATAAATACTTCCACGACATAACAGTTGTAAAGTGAAAGCTTACCTAATCATAGAGTCAGAGGACCCAGATAAGCAATATCTGCAAATCAAAAGATGCAAATAACGCAATTAATTTTGTTAACTCAGAAACAAGAAAACAAAAGATGATAATGCATTGGACAAGGTGTCCACAGTAGTGTCATGAGGTAGCTAAGATGTGGTAAAAAATATGGGAAGATAATCAAAATTAGAGAAATCTGATTTTAGCTGGAAATCAATGAAATAAAACTTGGACAAGACCAGTATTACCACATGACCACTACTTTTAAATCGGCATAAGTATCATCACATGATCATGTTCATGAAAATTCACCACAAATGAGGTTTACTAAAAGAACATGAATGTTCATATAATCATGTTACTGAGGAGATTGAGAACCGGGAAACACTTTGCAAAACTATTCTTATTATCTTTAGCATTAGAAAGGTCTATTCACATGTTTAAAATAAATTTTGAGTTACAAATTTACAATGTCGATAAAAGTCTCTACCAAGTGTCTAAACAACAATGTATTGAAATCATCCAGACGAACCTGCCAGTTGAATCCAACAACAGCGCTCTAATATTATCAGTATGTCCTCTAAGCTTCATAGTCTTGGTACCAGATCTGGGATCCCAAACACGCACAACCTGCAAAACATTCATCTCGTCGTAAGAGCATTTACAAGTTGTATTTGCAAATTAGCATAAAAGGGAATGCACCAACAGAAAAGTAGAAGAAGGAAAATATGAATCTCTAAGTAGATCCTTAAATTTCAGAAAAAAAAACATGGGTCTAATCGACCAAGGCCCGATTCAAAAGCGTACTTTCTCAGTTCCACCAGAAACAAGAAGGGTTCCCCGGTCATTAGTGGCCAATGCATAAACTGACTCTTTATGGCCTTTTGCAGCAACAGGAACATATCCTTGAGACTGAGCAGTGTGCAAAGAGATATTATTGCTTGATCCAATTGGCCGGAGACTAGTATTTGGCACGGATGGCACCAAACCATTTGCACTAGTTGAACATTCATCTTCTGGAACATCATTTAGTTTGGATATTGGAGCTAGGGCAGCATCAAGATCCCATATGAAAACCTCCCCACCAAGGCCACCAGAGGCAACAATGTTGCTCTGTAATGCATGAAAGTTTAAAGGGTCATTAACAGATACGCATAAAAACACATCATGCCTGCATATGCTTATCAACGAGATAAACATCTGAATATGAAAATGAAGGAAATTTACGTTTTTCTCAGCTGCAGCAAGGCAAGTAACATAGTCAGAGTGCTGACGAAATGTTCTAGCGCATGTTCCATCAGATAAGCCATTCCATACCTAAATATAATCATATTAAAATAATGATTTTTTAAGGAAAAAAAAATCAACTTGCGAGCAAATTCACATGCATATGCAAAGCTTATGAACCTTAACAGTTGCGTCTGAAGAGCAAGAAACTAGAGTGTTGCCACCCGTAAGGACAGCATCATTCACCTGCACAGCCAACACATTCTCGCATGAATATCTTTTAAGAAAATGAAGAGATCTTTCAAAATAAATCAGTACATCTATGGAATATTGTCACATACATACATTAAACTGTTGCTGTTTTTATGCTTGCTTGGTTTCAGTCAGACAATCAAATTATTGAGGTAAATAAATTCATCCAACATAGACCTCAACAAATTATTAAAAGTAACACAGACTGTATATGATATTTTGAACAACCAGTGTGTGTGTGTGTGTGTGTGTGTGTGTGTGTGTGTGAGCGTACGAAGCACCTAACTTCAGTCTTCAGTTGAGTAGTATGTGCTAACACTATCTCTTTTACATGACAGCGGGGTTACAGGAATATTAATATGAATGAAGAGAAATGTGGGGCTTAATCGTATGTTAAATCCAGGATAAGGACAAAAGATACCCAGTCAACATGGGACTCAAAGGTAGTGGAGCATGTAGAATCATCTTCAGTCAATGCCCATCTCTTCAGAGTACCGTCACGGCTCCCAGTGAAGAGGTAATCGCCCTCAACCGAACCCGGTGACTTCAATACAGCTAAGCAATTTACACCAGCACAATGCTGCAAATAAAGAATTAAAGAGTAATTTCAGAATACATATAATAGCAGTCATAGTAATACATATCCATAGGTGATACAAGGACCATTACAGACAGCTTTTTGCATATAAAATGCAGGTACACGTTTGTATATATCTTTTTATTCTTCCTATATGAGCTAAAAAGCATAAACGTAGGTTCTAGTCAATCGGAAAAAAAAAGGTGCATGATACTCGTGCGCATTAACTCTAAAAAACTATTTATGGAGCTTGCATTTAAGTAGGTAATAATGTTGCTATCAAATCCAGGGTAACATAAACAATTGGGAGGCAATTGTCAAGAGATAATGGTAATAATTCTTGGTAGGGTAATATATAATAAGTTTTCAGACATCGTAATATCAGAAACGAAGAAAGTGGTAATAATTATTAATCCTTAAAGGCCGTAAAAACAGCGAGAAAATAATTCTTAATAATTAGTAGAATATTGTAACATTTGAAAACTACTGACATGCTGTGACATAAGCAAATCCAACACTGGGAATTTTTTAATCAATATGTTGGTTTCCTAGCTGGCAAACAGTGTTTGTGTGGACTCTAAACATATAAACTAATCAATAAATGCATAAAAGCATCATGTCTAAGCAATCACCCTAGTACTTGAAAAGTGACTACATCAAAACAAAGTGAAGCATCACCTTTGTATCATCTGCATCTTTTAATACATATGTCAACCTCTTTTCTTTGCGATTTCGAACTGAATTGTTTGCACCTCCAGCACTGCCAACACGGTGCATTATGGGAGTACCTGAAGCACGGAAGTAAGTGATTAGTACTGAAAAAGAATAACAATCTCACTCACGTTTAGGTTTCAGTATTTTCCTATAGAGGAGTAATAGCTACTGTAGACCAAAAAAGGAGAAACTGGCTAGATAAAGACAACAATAGTTCATACATACTATGATATGATGTTAAAGTTGTTGCAAACTTGCAATTTTAGAGGGCTGAAACTGGGTAAGCTCTAGTTGCTGCAGCTAATATATCTATTCATCCCCGCTAAGAAAGACGTCCAACTTCACAATTCCTTGATAACCAAGTCATATACCAGTCAACCTCTCGCCCAAATCAAATATTCTACATTTTTCCAATTATTATCATTGACTTGACATAAATGAATTAAGAGTAATTCAGAGCTATGTGATGCGGAGAAACATATCTGTCGTTTCCCTCTAATAACAATCCAGTACACCCCCACAACCAGTCACAGCAATTAACATAACTCGATTGCAATTCAGCATTTCTAAAGTACTTGTAGCAGCTTCTGCCAAATCAATAAGGTCAAGTATGCCACCAAGAGCATATGATATGGTGATATGCAGAAGTTGCAAGACAGCTTTTATCAATATTTTGCAAAATGAAGAAAAAAATATGGTACTGCTTGCAGACTAAGCCTTCAATGGTCATATCGCATCACAAAAAAAGTCTAGCTCAATGCAGGGAGACAATTAGAATTTCCTACACTCACTCCTTTTGAATGGGCAATAAACTTTATGCTCTTTACAAATTCTGGGTCAAAATAATGCCACACGAATTCAGAACAGTGTTTCCATCACAAAAATCCCAAATTGATGACAAATTTTGCTAGTATAATATAAGTAATTTCAGATTTCTTCAAGATTGTGAAACTTTGCATCAGTTGACAAAAAGTAGAGGTTGTTGTTTACACTGAAGTAAGCCGTGTGAATTATAAAACATTCAGTTTAAGCATACAGTTCAGTTAATGAGTATTATATCTATGGATAGCAAGGTTGTATATAACTGTATGCTCCTTGTAAGTGCTATTTGCAATGAATATATATAGATACCTTTATGGTATAAAGACTAAAGAGTACTCTCTTGTTCACCTACAAAAAACTGCATCGCCTATAATTTACCATGCATAAGAATGGTAAAGATACTGTGCGAGGCTTAAACTAGGCCTCAAGCTAGAAACATGGTCTCGGAATTCAAGTGTTAGCTATGTCAAGATTGTTAAGTCAACAACAGTATGATCAATAGTCCAAATGGTAGGGGAGCTATAACCTTTAGAAATTAGAATACTTTCTAAATCATAAGGCTCCAACTCCAAGCCAAATAAACACAAACTTGAATAAAAATGGCAGGAAAAGAAGAATAAGTGTGCCTTTTTAAGGATGATTGTGACTATTTGTACCTATACTTCACTTCATCCATGCTGAGCCTATGTTAATGAATGCATACAGATAGACGAAGAACCTTATGACCTTACTTAGTAATGTTGATTGCAAGGATACATCATGTTTCTAATTTAAAACCAGAGGTGGAAGTTAGTTCAGAGATACCAGCAGTAACTTTCTTTCTCTATGTTTCGATTTTGAAACTGGCAGAAAGTAACAGCTAACTAATTCAATTTACAGGGGAATTGTCAACCTTATACTTTTCGAGCCAAAAATGGACAAATATAAGCTAAAGCAATCAACAGAATCAACCACCACTCCTTTGCTTTACCAGAAATTACACTTACAGCTTAATTATGACGTCTAAAGTCCAAACATGTTAATACATGCACCATTATGTTGCTTAGTGTAACTAATTCCTATACTTCAAATTCAGATTACATATAATTAGACTCGTCCAAGGACTTCGGTAATTAAACTGAATCACATAACATAAATGCACATCAACACGTGGCTTGAGGAATGCATCTGCCTTTTACAGTTAGGTTTCACCGTTTCACAACGAATTACGAATGCGACTAAAGGAATCTAAATGAGATTCCAGGTTAAACACAACAAACTAATCATCACCTGCAACCACCAAGTGATTAAACTAGGTCAACAACATCCACAATGACTCGACTAGCTAAATAATTTAACCACACACAACCTAAACCTCAGCTGAACATAATCAAACATGAAATTCAAATCCACAGCAACTCAAAATCAACAATCAATGGATACAGAAAAGTGTCAATTAGCCTATCCACCGGAAAATCCTCAGACAAATCGATCAGGCGCTAACTAACGCATAATAATCAGAGATTGAAGGTGCTAACAAACCTATACAGATTGAAAGTTAACGAGATAATCGCGAAACAAAACCAGAGCTAAGGATTCGAAAATTGCCTGCTCAGAGAGTTGAATTGGCAACTAGACGATGTGTTCGAGCATATAGACGGAGCTGAGGAGCACAACCGCGGCGGATTGAGGTCGCCGAGAAGTGGATTTGTCAGTGATTCTTCTTCTTCTTCTTCTAGAATGGAATTGAAAGTCCTCTTCTTCTTCTTCACTGGACGATTTCTTCGTTTATCGATTGATTTGATTGAGTTATACTCTCT
>JAQRGC011547291.1:0-13962 GCA_028659135.1 Plantago lanceolata | reverse complement strand
AAAAAAAAAAAATCATGAGATTCTACAATTAAATTTAATAAAAAATTACTAAATTATTAATTACATGGAAGAGTTGCATACTAAGAAAGACAAAAGGTTTATAATATAAAAAAATAGTTGTATGATTAATTAATTGTAATCAAACCATCATTACACAATTAATGTCTCTAAAACGACAACTATTGGGAGGGAGTGCTAAAGTACCCAAGTATTTACCATTCGGACCTGTTCTTTTTTGACTTGCCGACTAATCAGCAAGAATCCATCTTTTTTGACTTGCCACCTAATCAGCAAGTAACCAGTTTGAAAAAAATGTGACCTTCACCAACACATCTGTATACCATACTAACGGAACGTGATCGAATAGAAACAATTGTAAGGATTACTATATTGAGCAAGATCAAAGTTGATGATTTTCAGCTAATGGAGTTCCTGCACATAACGCGTAGTGCACCAAACAGATTCCATGCTAATGGAGTTCCTAGTTCGGCTTCATTTTGTTTTAAATGATGTAATCATTTGCAACTAATGGAACAGGCAAGTGATCTTTACATGCTACAAAGACATTGATTATTCCATTTCGTGCACATAAATATTTCATTATACAATGGAAAAGTGGCAGCACGTACAAAGAAAACATGAAAATAAATATCAATTCAAGTCCACATATAACTTTTACTCTTTACTTATGCTAACTACTCGTACATATGAAAGAAAAGCCTCTCCACTATGAGAACAAAACTGCAACTTATAGGGATACCCCCAAATATTAATCGACAAAACTTTCACCAAATAACAGAAACCCTGAACCTTCAAGCTCTGCAGGCCACAGTCAACCTTTCTTTTTTTGCTACAGAGCAACTCAAAACTTCTGCTAATATACACTTACCACAGAATAATCTACAAATGCTTGCAAAGGGTGGTCACACTCAACTAGACAGACACCAACCAGGGTCCGAAGCACAAACAAAATATAACCATCTGTTATCATGATGAAAGAATCAACCAACAAATGTATGATCACAGACACTACTCCAGGTAAAAGGAGAGGACTATTCATCCATGAAGAGAGATTACGACGAAAGAATTGATTGCAAAGCAAGCTGCTGCTGAGGCTGTAAAGACGACCATGTGGAGGCAAGTGTGGATGGGGGCAGGGTTTGTTGTAGCTGCCTCAACAAATTAACCATCCGGCTTGCTGTTTGTTCAGTAGCAAGATCTTTGCCTGTACATAGAACCTGCAGCATGTGAATCGTCAGTACTGCTGAATATAAATCAAGTGCTCATACATTATTATAAGACTTGAAACCCCGTGATCTTTATATGCTTCCCACGTTAGGGATTGCAGAAAAATAAGCTTCAAGTAAACATTAGGTAAAACCACTTCACACTAGGGGAAGGTGCCAAACACATGGAGTGGTGGTGCATCGTAGTTTTCCTAATGTTAATTTCACATTAAAATTACTGTGAAGATGGAGTATTTAATGAATAAAAGTTGAAAGCGAGGTATATATTTAAATAAAGAACAGATAGAAACATGTATAAAGAATAGATAAACTATGGTAATGGAAGTTCTAAACATTTTTCTTATAAGGGTAACGGTAAAGTTTGGTGGGAACAAAAACTGCTCATTCTTGGTATGGAAGGCTTCTAAAGAAACACCATAAATGGAAAGATGGAGTCCCCTAAAAAGGAGTGGGGGGAATAGCAATAAATGGTATCCAGGGACTAGTAATGCAGTAGTTCCCTGAAGTGTATAAGAACTATAGTTAGAGAACCAAAGTTCAGTTTTCATTTTGCAAGTCAATGAATGTTATAGTAGGGTCATAGACTCATAGCAGAATCATCAAACTTATAGCATTCGTGTATTGTGTGTCCACCATAGACCGTATCCTATGCTGTTCCATTTTCATAATCGACCTCTGAATAGGTTAGGGCTGACTAACCTCAGCAAATACTGAAACAATTTTTGAGAGGTATTGATTATTAGGCCCCAACAGTTCCCTATCAGACCTGAAAAACAAGAAATGTAGTCAATATTAAAACCTTGTTCTACTAAGGTGGATTAGAAAGAGTGTAAATGAATTATTTCTTTTTAAGCAGGCAGAGCTGGAGTACAAGGGAAAGAGTTACCTTTCTACCATTGAACAAAGCTGTTCATGTACAACTTTAGCTTCGATCACGTCACCTTTTATGGGCAAGCAACTCAACCAGGCAGGAACCACCTATGCAAAGCTCCTATTTAATTACTTGACTGAATATGGTAGTACCCATGGCATGTAGACCAATTGAACTTAATTGTAAACAATCGCAGAAGTTTGTACAACAAACAAGAACAAGTCTCTTTTAGAGGAACAGCACCTAGTAAAAAGACTATCTAAAGCATTTTTTATAGTTCTTCAATGGTTACTCGTGACAGGACCCACAAGAAATGAAAACTCCTGTATGACATGATTTAGATAGCAAGTAAACATGAGAGCATATAATGCATATAAGTTGCAACAAACAGCAGATTTTCCACTTTACCAAAATTTACTAAACAATACATAGTTGCATACATCAATTTAAACAGTAGCATGACAACAGTGGGATAAAGGCTGAAGCATCTTCATATTAGCTCGTCACACAATCAAAATAAACTTTGACCTGTGTGGAACTGGGTCACAGATCACTCAGATTCCAGAAAAAACTAAGAAGGGTTATAGCATAATCAAATCACCACACAAGATAAAGAATCCCGTTTTCAATCGAATAAATTAAAAATTCACCCAGTAACATAGGAAAAAGAAACTATTACACTTGATCAGGTATTGTATCAATCTACCATATTCCTGCAGTTCACAAGAGAGTGTATTTCTAGTGCTAAATAACTGAAGTGCCAACTGCATCCCCTCTGCTTTTATAAGTGTACCTATCTATCCTGAATTTCACATTCTGACTATCACCACAAGAAAGAAATTGATAAACAACTCAGCATAACACTCAAATTGACCTTCATGCAACAAAGAGAACATGTGCTTTTTAACACTACTTCAGTAATCAAGATAAGCATTGCTGATAGCTGATTTCTAACTAGAGCACTTCATATTTAGTGACATGAATACTATTTGGTATATGTTCATGCTATAACAAATTTGTATTAACTGAAGCAAAAGAACATTACCTGTGCTGCATCAATGCTCTCACGATGATATTGGCATATCTTTCCCAATGCTGATACAGCATTGTCATACGCCATGACGTTCTCTTGATGCAAAGCACTGGGATGCCCGATAACAACATTGAGCCTTGAAAGAGCCTCTGCATGATGACAAGAAGTGAGATCTAGAACGAATATTAAACTCAAATCACTATGCCACGACCACATCTCTAAATATCTTACCGCCAACAAGTGGTTTAAATACAGAACTACCAAATTCTGCACATACACCAAGCCCATAAACAGCAGCCTGAAAATACAAAAGAAGCGAATTAAGTATCCTTGAGTATCAATATAATCCCATTTTTTGTATATTGTTTTGGATTTTTCATTATTTAAATAATTAAGTTATTGGACATCGTGCCATTTGGAGGTATTGAAGTATCATAATTACTTCTAACCAATATAGTATTTTTGTAGAAAATCATTGATATGAATGCAGTGTATTAAAATGTGTGAAAAAGTCTAAACCGACATAAAAATAGGAGGGTGTAAACACTAATTAGAACTTGATTCTACGGTGTAGAGAAGTGTGGCAAACCTGTCGGACATCTGGGCTTTCGTCATTGCATGCCTCCAAGAGGAAAGGAAGATGTGTATCATAATACCTGGTTTAAACACAAATAAACTGCATTAGAACACAGTGGAAAAGACCAAATTCAGATACATGAGTACTTGATACTGCAGATATACTTTAGAGCTGATTCTCGGCATTGCTCTGCTACATCATCAAAAATGCAAATAGCAATCCTCCTCTCTTCAGCTGTCTTATCCTTTCCCTGCAAGCAAATTACAATAGCCATTATAAGGTAGAGGACAATAGATAAGACCCCAGCAATATGTTCAATCAGTCGGGTCAATCATCCATACTATTCATTAAGAACAGATATCAGATCATTCCAGATGAAATGGAACAGGGGAGATTGTGTGCATAGAGTAAGGGTAAAATCATACCCACATAGGCATCAGATACGATGACAATTCATCAAAGAAAGGTAAGAATGAGGCCTTAAATATTTTGATTAAAGTCCCCAGTATTTCACCAACCTGTACAGTAAGGTAAGTTAGTGTAAAGTTCAATAGCTAACAATAAATTGGATTATGATCACATGTTAAACAGCTGGTAGTAATAAACTAACTTGGTCAAATACTTCTTCTTCTTGCTCATTTTCCACTTTCAGTAATTCTACCTCCTCAGCATCAAAGTCATCAGTTTTGGCTCTCTCGGCTCTCTCTTGCTTTCTACTTAAGCTAGCTGTAATAACTTGTTTTATCTCATCCACTATGCTTCGAACTTGGTTCTCACTAAGAAGCGTACCAGAAACCTGAGATGTAGGGGCAAAAGCATAAGTTAGATGACAGGGTGGAAATAAAAAAAGTAGTCAGAACTTTCAATAAATTCATGCTTATGCTCCCGGTAATAATTCTTAATTTTGAGCGATACATACTTCAGGTAACTTATAGCTGTGACCACATGTATCATAATAATGAAATTAGATACAGCTAATAAGCAAAATTCAGCAGTATGCTGGGATTATGCAACAACTATCATATACAAAATCATCATTAAATCCATGTATGCTTTATTCAAGGGGTTCTGCAGCTTCATTCAAAGGGAAATACCAATTAATTTACAAAAAGTTAAACTGAATTGATGTATATCACATGCATATCAATTTTCAACCATGTAATTGTAATAACTAATAAGCATGCGAGTTTGCTCACCTGCACACATTCATTCAATGAATCCAACATACTCGCACATATCTCTGTATCAGGTTCCTGCAACACATGAATATATAAGCACATCAATACAAGGCATAAGTAGTGTGTTTGCAAATGCTTTCAACAAGTACTTTTGACCTGCTTTTGCTATAATTTATAAAATAAAAAAGAAGAAGCTGATGTTAGGCAAAAAGTTATCAGTGTTTGATATTTTTGTTGAGAACCCGCTTAAAATTACAAAAGTAGAAATTGTAGTGTTTGGTAAATTTGATTAAAGCACTTGTTTTTAGTTGAAAAATAAATAAAAGCAGTTAGAAGCAGTCATTTACTTGCTTCTGTGCTTTTGGCGGTTAGATCCGGTTACCAACTTTTTCTAGAGAAGTTGCAGAAGTTTTTTTTTTTTTTTAAACGGCAAGTTGCAGAATAAGTGGGAAAATAAAACACTAAAAAAAACTGTTGCTGTTCCAAAAGCACGAAAGCACTTTTTTAAGCATTTGCAAACACTATTATCTAACAGTCAACCATCGACACAATTTGTAACTTAGAAACATCCATCAACCCCAGCAGTTACCTTATGTAATGCTTCTACTAATGCAGGAACTATGTAGTCTGACAACTGCTTAACATATGTCTCATTACGGCCTTGAGCAATCCCCTTCTCCACAGCCAATTTTGCGGACCGCAAAAGTTCAGGCATTGCTAGAGATAGAAATGACAATTACAGGACGTGTTAATAACAACATTCATTTTTTACACAATAAAAATGTTTCAAGTGAAGTCTCTCACCTGAAACAGCAGCCTTCCTAACTTCTTCATGGAAATAAAATTTCAAAAGTGGAACCAATATAGGAGCAACCTACAAAATTAAAGCAGCTGGTGAACTCTTACATAATAACATATCATAATTAATCGAAGGCAAAGCATGCATCTTAGCTGACCTGATCAATCCATGGGTAGAAACCTTCCTTCAACTCGTCAGCATAACAGCATAGCATATTGCAAGCTGTGGCTTTCTCCTCTAGAACACTGGTCTTTATCCCAATTCTTTTATCGCCAAGGGTGATGGTCTCAATGCTGCAATTTGTACAGTATCATAAATTACTAGATAGTTTGATGGGAAAACATGAGGCAAGCAAGTAGGCAGTCTTTTCCCTTTCAACAAATATTTTTATTTAAAGACTTGCATTAGAAAAATAGCATAATAGAATACATCAGTGTAAAAAAACATTTCAATGAATGTGAATATGCAGTACATCAATAAATCAAGTCGATTCACAGGGAAAACATGACTAAGCAGAGACACTTTTCCATTTCATCGTACTGTAAGCAGATGTGTTCTGTAACTCACTATAATGTTCAGTGCCATGTGTTCAGTAAATGTTGACAGATGAAATCATATTCCTATTTCCTACTTCACATAAGAAAGTGACCAGTATAGAAAGTCAACAGCTTTTAGTCAAAATCCCTCTCTGAAGTTTCCCATTAAAATATTTTTTATTAACATAGAATCTAAGGACAAATACTGAGTATCTTGCCAGGATACTGAACAAATTCTTAAGACTTTTTTTTTTTTTTTGAAATGGCAAATTTAACTCTAACCTACACCTAGGGTTCGAACCCCCGAAGCAGGCAGAAGCAAGGGAATGGCCGAAGAAACAAATTAAAGGAATAAAGTAACTAATAAGAAAGAAAGAAGGCAAGACACTACGAAATGTAGTATAAATGCTTCTACAGGAAAAATACAGTATATACAGCAAATCACTTAGACACCTGAATTGAAGTATCTACAGTGAAACTGAACTTCAGCTAAGAGAATCAAATAAGTCACGCACTGAGAAATATGTCAACATATATAAAAGGCACCTTTCATCATCGTCGTCAATTTCATCATCTGAATCAGCAGAAGTAATGGTCACATCCGGCTTCATTTGAGCAGATTGAAGCAGAGGAGGCATTACCACACTCATGTAAGGAAGGAAATCCTGCCCTAGGCACTTGCAAAGTCTCGCCCACGCCTATCATAGAAAAAAAAGCCATTAGTTAAAGCAAATGCAATCGCAAGCTAACAAATTTTTCTTCCAGGGACATTAGTATACTTGTAACATGTAACTGGTAGTAGGATCATCTGTCTCCATTTCCGATCCTTGCAATGACATAAGCACTTCCATGACCTAACATAAAATTTAAAGAAAATAAATCATCTCAATATTGATTACTTAATTTATAGATAGAGAAAAGAGAGCAAAGTACACCAACAAGGTAAGACTAGATACCAGATGACTACAGAACTAATACACCATTCACCAAAAGAAGCGCTAGAATCCAAATCCAAGTCATTTTTTATGCTTACCTGCTTAGCATCTTCTTTGAATCTATCCTTTCCAACTGCCATCCCAACTAAGCTGATGCATTCCATAGCTTTGGCACGAAGCATACGGTTAGACTTGTCAGTGGCATTAACCAGGATAGCCTTCAAGTAAGGGATGACTGCATCATAGTATTTCTGGAAGTGTTCCTGCCATAACAATAACAACAAAGTAAGTATACATTAAAAGAACCATATTCCGTAAATATTTGTTAGGAAGCACTGTGTTACCTGAGAAGAATCAGCAACTGAAGCCAAAGCAGTTAAGGCACCCTCTTGCACCATTTGCTTGGGATTCTGCAATTATAACAAACAAATATGACAAACATGAAGAGGTTTTTATTATCTAACCTAAACAGTCAAACTCCAACCATGTCCCAAAGACCCAAACAACAAGTTTTGTTCTCGTATAAAATAGTACCTGTAGAAGTACAAGTAATTTGTGTACCATCCCATCTAAATAAGGTATCAAAATTTCTGGGGTACAGTTTTCGCTGAAGTTCAGCAGAGCTGATGCCGCATGTGCCTACAGCAGAAAATGTTGCATTATTTCTCAATCCAACACATAATGAAAATCAAGTCAGGGAATACAGGTCAAATATTATACCCATGGTTGGTAAAGCTTCACCATTTCTTTTCCAAAAATAATACAGTGAGCTCCAAAGAGCAGCATATAATACTAAAGACCATTTCATATATTTTGCAGGCTATTCCACTAGCCCAAACACTAATGACCCCACGTCAATGCAGAATTTACATGCAGAACCTACTCTGTTCTTTTCTTTTGCACAAGTACATTCAAACTGTGTTTCTGATATTACTTCATCTAGAAAAGATATTGAACTGAGTCCTTGCTTTCAACATGCGCAATCAATTGCCCTCTAATGAAGCCCTTGATGTTTACTAAAAACAAAACTATATATATGATTAAGATTCAAATGCATAACTAATCTGTTCCTCATACAGCTGGACTTCTTTTCCACTCGTAGTGAGAAATGTATATCATCCAAGTCCTAGAACTATTAATTAAGAACCCGTAATTGATCAATTTAGTAAGGAATTCCATGCTCTAACATTCCATTTACTAAGGAACAATTCCAAGTGTGATGAACATAAGAACACAAGTGTTACTTCTATTTGTTCGGGTGATTGAACTAAAACAAGATTTGAATAGAATTAAATGCATCTATTTATATGCAAGATTACACTATCTAAGCCATTGTGATACAAGGGTCTTCTATAACACAAAATGGCAGGAATGATCTTTACATAAAATACGACTCAAATCACAAATGGCATTTTCTTTATCAATATTCTATAATGCACCCCCCCCCCCTCATTAACACGCAACAGTTGCCTTGTTAAAAACATTGTTATGTGAAACTAAGTGCCAAAACCTTAGCGAAGGAAAAGAGTACGTGTATTGATTCCCAGTAAAAGGTACATCATTTCATGTTCCTTAAGCATTGCATTCCCACTCCATGCCAAACCTCTTAAACGCTGTTGGTAATAGAGATTTGATAAAAGTTATATAAGTTATACTTTTGTATAAGTATAAAGATGATGCCACTAGTTAGGGGGTGTTTAGCACGACTTTATCAGCTACCTTATAAGCTTGTGCAAGTTTATTTGACCATCTGACTAAAATAAGTTTTTTACATGAACGTCTAGCTGGTAATAATCAGCAAGCTGATTTGAATTTGATGAGCTACCTCAAGCAGCTTATTAAACAATAAGCTAACTGATTTTTTATTATATGCTATATTTAGAAAATCGGCTAGGTTATTATCTAATTTACTGAACACCTCAATAAAATCAGGTAATCAGCTACCAAACTCAGCTACATGATTACCTGCAGTATCAGCTAGTTTTGATTAGCCTTAGAGGTACAGAACATAAGAATATTGTCAGCTTGTCACATATTAAAGAGAGTGGCTATCGCAACCTTGTGTATAAATAGATGGAGTCCTACTCAAATCAGAAGCAACAAACACTTGTATTCTTATCTTCTTTACACTTACAATTTTTCTTAGTAGTTTTCTTTGTTTTTCAAACACATACATGAAATTTATATTGAAATGAAAAAAATTCTATAGGCGAATTTTAGATAAATAGCAGAACCAAGGAAACAATAAATTAAAATATCCTAAAAACTGAAAGAAAGAAAATTTCTTACAAAAGACCTGGAATAGTAGAAACTCTCTTTCAGGGTTGAAAAAACAACATTGCTCAGATCTAAGTTATCAAGCACAGATTGAATCATGTCACAGAGTCAAAACTCAAAAGGGAGTTTTTCACAAACCTAAGAATGGTTGTACAAAAAGATTAAATAAAACTGATCAGGAAATACACAAACCTGCACTCGAGGATTCTGGACATCATCCATAGCTGCAGCTAACGCAGGCAGCGCTCTGTGATGATACTGAACTTGCAAATCGGGACCTAAGTCTGTTGACAATTGTCCAATTGCATTAATTGCAGCCCATCTCACACGGGGATGTGGATGTTGAAAGGAGTTCAAAACCATGTTCACCACTTGCTCCAAATTCTTAGTCATAACCTGTATGGCAAAGGAAAAAACAGATATTCCATTAACCAAAAATTACTGTTCCAATCTCTGGTATACATAAGAATTTCTGAGCTAACAGGCCAACAGGCTTATGCAAGTTTAGATTTTACTGCAAAAAGGAAAAGAAAAACAAACAAAATAAGAATGAAAATGTAATAGGACGTATATCAGACAGCATACCATAACTATTAGTCGAAAGGGAAAAGGCTGTGTAGCATCTAACACAAGGTGTTAATATCTAGTTGGACATCCAGTATTAGTACTATGTTCAGCTATTTAAGTCATTGTTTTTCCTTTTACGAGATAGTGTATGAAGACTCTGTAGCCGATCAGTGTCATTGTCTGCTGAGCTATTTAAATCGTTGGATGAAAACATATAATGCACATGTACATTAGAAGCTGAAAAAAGTGAACTTTTCATTAATAGCAGACCTTAAGAGACTCAGACTAAGCCAAAACAATAAAAAAATTAAATTGCAAGTTGAAAAAAAAAATACTTAGCAAACACAAACAAACAAACAAAAAGATCATATCTACAAAAACGACGTAATACTAGAATAACTGAATTAAATACAAAAAAACAATCAATAATTATACCTTTGAGCAACCCTCGGCAATTTGCGCAAGAGCAATAAGTGCAGCATGATGCTTCTCCCACTCATTTGAAGACAGGTAAGCCTGTAACTGTTCGGACGCCACAGGAACAATAGTGTTACCACCCAGAGCTATTGATAGCCTATCCAAGCACTCCTGTCCAACACTATAATTACTGGTCTCCCCTGCATCTTCATCCTTGACTTCACAGCTGTACCAAGCAGGGTCATCCTCCACATCCGATAGCATCTTCATCAAATTCGCAAAGAGCCTGCTAATGAACTGAGGCAGCTTCCGCATCATTCCAGGTGCTCTTTCACGCGCTTCAGCCAGAGTAACAACAAATTCAACAGCCAAATGGCGAGTCCCTTCCTCCAAACTCTCAGCCTCAGCTACTTGCAGCATAGAACCAACAACTTCGACAATCTGCCTGCGTAAAAACCTGGGCTCAGTACCAGCCAACTCAATCAACAACTCAAGGGCCTCCTGTGCTGTTGCTTCCTGACCGGAGTTTAAAGCCTCCGTCAAAGTCTTCATCATCAAAGGAAGCAAATCCTGGAACCTATCACGGTCACTCGAATTCGACAGGCATTGAATAAAATTAACAACAGCGCTCAAAGCAGCTATCTTAACATCCGAATGGGGAGAAGTATTCAGCACATTCAAAAACACGTTATGCAAATCCGTTATGTATGGAGTCAACGTCTCACCGATAAACTGAGCCAACTGTGAGAACATAAAAAAAGCCGATTCCTGCAATTTAGGTGAGCTCGAGGTCACACACTGGAACATAAACGGCAAAAACTCCGGCCACTGATTCTCTGGCAAAAGCGAAGAGGCGAGCTCCGATATGGTGTCGCATAGCTTCTTAATCACGGATTTCGATTCTTCCCTCTGTATAGATGACAACAAAACATTTTTCACCGAACCACGAGTCGACTCGGCCAGTTTCGGCCAGACAAAACCGTCGTCGTGAGTGAGCTGTTTGCGGAGGAGGATTGCCGCCATGGAACGGGACTCGAGGTGAATTGAGGCGGAGAGGACATGGCTGAGCTTGAGCGCGAGCGAGTTGGGATCGTTCAGCTTGATGAGGTTGTAAATGGACTCGGCCTGAGAACGCTGCTCGTTGGCAGACGACATGAGGTGAGAGATTAGGGTTTCGAATGGGGCTGGGTCGGGACCGAGAACGGCGGCAAGCTGCGCTTGCTGGAGGTGAGTCGACTCGGAATCCATTGGACTGAGTTGACTCGGAAGCGTACGGTTTTAGATTTTACTAGGGTTTTTGTTAGGGACGATGATGATGAGGAAGAGAGATGATGACAGTTTCTTACTTTCTCTCTCTAGGACCAAATGGTTTATCTCTTTGGGTTTGGTCTTTTTTCCAACACAGGACACACTAATGCAGGTGTTATCTACGGGGGTATTTTAGTATTTCTTACACGGGAGTACATTACATGTAGGTACAAATTGTATCATGTTATTACAAGCTCAATCATGCCACAAATTTCATTACATGTGGATACAAATTCATCAGTATTTTTACATTTCTACCCCTGAGGGGACCATCTGATAGGCGGGTGTCGCCTGAGCAGCAGCGACGACGTTCCCAAATTCCAGCTAATCTGTAGCCACACAATCACCTTCTTGTTGGATCAATCTGAGCCACAGGATGGATTTACCCAGGCGAGGTAAATCGATTCTGAAGGTGACGTATACGCCGACGTCGCCCAGCTGTACGGATTTACCCGTTGAGGTGAATCTGCAAAACATTTCGAAACCAAGCAATTTCCCGCTCACACCAGAATTACCCCCCAAATTCGATGACGTAGAGGATGACTGGCTAAAATATGGACAAAAATGCGTACACAGACACGTTTTGTGTGATTTCTTGATTAGTACTGTTAGATTCATTCAACATACCAGTAATACAGCTAGTGAGAGAAAAAACAGAAGAAACTTCTCTTGTTTTGTGGGTTGAAGGCGCATTCGCCATGGTAGGAGGGAAGAGAGATGACATAGTATTTCGAAACCGAAGAACAGGGGACGGCGTCAAGCAGGCGAGATACGGTGGACTTAGGCGTATGGTGGGTGTTGCGCGTCTCGGCGCCGAAGGTGAGTACTGTTTCATTGTATCTAGTCACTGTAATGTTAATGGAAATTGATCTATGCCATTTATCAGTTTGAGTAAGGTTTGTGAAGGGGGCCATCTGGTCGGGGGGTGAGCAGGAATCAGTTACCTTCGTTGATGGTGAGTACCTAACAATCTTCATGTTTAGTTTAATGTGCATGTGAACGAAACAGAGCTTTTAGTCATCTTGTTATTGTATCATGTGGGGGGGCGGAGAGTTAGTACCTGTTTTTTTTGTGTTAAGGCCCAATTTCTGTTGGGATGTTAGATTGCTGCTGAGCCTTTTGTTACATTATTGCAACACATGGGTTGCTAATGCACAAACATAGACTTGATATGTGAAAGTATCATAGTATTCTGCATATAGATGAGTAGTTGTTCAATATGTGAAAGTCAGATGTTGGTAGTCTCATTTTATGATAATAGTACATGTGTTGTTGTAGACTAAGGTTAAGCTGTCTTTGCCTCATCTGTAATTTTATCTGTATATAGGTCAATCAAGCCAGGGAGAAGATGGAAGTTGCAGTCAGCCAGATGAATTTGAGTCAGGTAATAGGACATGTAGTAGATGTTGTCGTATCATGTTGTAATATGCATATTTACAATCGCCTGATCACCGCATTTGTGTTTCATTGGGTTGGTAGACTGTTTGTATGAGATTGTTAGGGTACCAAAGAACATGATGAGAGAGGTTGCTGATGGTGAACGAATGACCCGTAGCATATATCCAGTGAATCAAAGTTATTTATCTAGTACAGTTTGGTATTTTTTGATTGAGTTTCGATCCAGCACATGTGGATAACTGTTGTTTGTTATGTAGGTGCGTTGGTGCACAATATAACGAAGAAGAGGTATACTGATGAACGCAGATCACCTGGATCTCCTAATGTAACAGCCCATTTCCACCAGAAACAGAAAATGAGGGGTGCATTTGCAGGCCCAAGCGAAGGTATTTCATAGGATGCTCTTGTGTCCATTCATACCGTGTTTGATCTCATTACTCGATAAGGATTTAGTGGTCTAATATACAATCGGAAATTTCCAATCTTGATACAAACATTACTAGACCAATGAGGTCACTGAACCTGGGTGCAGCTAAGCATGGTATGTCTGGCTCATGTTTTGATTTAGAACACCATCTTTACATTGATTTGATCCTGATTCGATATTGTTTTCATATTGATGACTAATGTATAACTCTATGTATTGACCAATCAGTTGAGACCAGGCTGGTTCGGAACATTGGCAAGGTGTTTGATAAATCTGATAGGGGAATAAACTTGGGCAGGCAATCTGATTTCCCTGCTGATATACAGCTAGGTAAAATTGATGTCTGTGAAATTTCTGAAGTCGTATTCATCTGTCGTAAATGTGAATGCCAT
>JAQRGC011547191.1:0-12833 GCA_028659135.1 Plantago lanceolata | reverse complement strand
ATCATAATAATTCATCATACTGTGTTTTTTTTGGAGGTCCTGTTCATATACTACAAACAAAGTTCTTGTATCTAAGATCTGTAATGTACAAACAGATCATATTAGAAAGATTCAATTATTTTCTAGAGAACGTTGTGAAGTACGTCACGCGCTCTATACCTTGCTTCAAGTGGTATTGCTTTAGACAGCAACGTTCCCCTTAGGCCTTCATTCATGTCTACCATTGCTCCATTGATCCGTTCCCACTCAAAACACTGGATCAAAGATCCTAGTGTCAACATTATGACTCGTTGAGCAAGTCCGTTTCCTGGACACGACCTCCTTCCCCTCCCAAATGTCATCAGTTTTCTCGTAGCAATCTCTCCTACTTCGAATCTCTCTGGCCTGAACTCTGTAGGACAGTCCCAAATCGCAGGGTTCCTGTGGATGGCCCACGCATTCACGAACAACATAGTCCCCTTTGGTATGTCATATCCCCCAATCTTGCAGTCAGCTGAGGCTTCATGTGATACTAGTAAAGGTGCAGCTGGGAACATTCGATAAGTCTCCAGAAGGACATTTTGGAGGTAAGGAAGTTTTTCCACGTCCCCTTCGTTCACAAGGCGATTATTACCAACGACACTGTCCACCTCAGCTCTAGCTTTCTCTAATATCTCTGGGTGGTTCAGAAGAGCAGCCATTGCCCACTCCATCGTCGTAGATGATGTTTCTATTGCTGCAAGTAGTATGACCTGTGGAAAATATATTGAAGGGGTTGAGAATGATCATGAACTGGCTATATAAGTTGGATAATCCTGTCATTCAACGAGGACTTTTACGGATGTCTCGGTCATAAACTTTGAAGGGGTACAAGCAAAAAAGACTTACCAGAATGATTCCTTTGATGATCATATCCGAGTAGTATTCGGGTTCTGACTCCTGGAAAGACAGCAAATGATCTATCATTGTATCGACACCCTTTTTACATCTACGTTGATCGATCAAGCCCTGAAGAAACAAGTCCAATTTCTTACATAGCCCTGCTAACTTCTTTTCATATCCTGTATAATCAAACCATTTCAACAAAGGAAAAAAATCTATTGGGTTGGTTACACTAGCAGCTTTGAATAGCTGATCCATATTCTCCTGAAACATTTTCGCTTCTTCACTGTCCTCGTTTTCACCACAGTACCGCTTTCCAGCAACCATTCTCATGATATTATTGAAAGTCAGATCCAAAAACACACGCTTGAGTTCAACTTGCACAGGTCCATCTTTCGACTTCTTATACATCTTCAACACCTGCAGTCTGATTTCATCTTCTCTTGTGCCAACAAACGTGTTGAGTCTTGCAGTAGAGAATACTTCAATTGTAGTCAACCGCCTAAGGTTACGCCAGTGATCACCATAGGGGGCGTTCACCAGAGAAGTATGGTTGTAGCCGCTGTATTTCCCTATTAACAAACGAGGCCTGTTTGCAAACACAATATCATTCTTGGTAAAGCATTCTTCCACCAGAGCATGGGACGAGACCACTACCATGAGGCGGTTCCCAACTCGTAGTGAGAAGATAGGGCCTAGTTCTTTGGAGAGCTTTTGGAACGTTCGGAATAGTGGTGGCTTCAGGAGGAGAAGGTGGCCGAGTATGGGAAGCGCAGGGACAGGACTCGGAGGGATTTTTCGCTTTGGTTTGGTCGAAAATTTAAATGCTAGGATGATAAGGATGAAACACAGGAAGGTGTGTATCAAGCTTGCTTCCATTGTGTGCTTTGTAGTCTTGTTATGATGTATGGGATGTCTTTGGCCAGTGATAAGTATATATAGCGATAGTGTCAAGTTGTGTTTCTTTCTCAGATTTGTTTGTTTGCACTAGGTAAGGCAGGGAAAGTTAGACTTCTATGGTAGAATATTCCCTGCCTACCTAGTGCAAACAAACGAACAAATCTGCACAAAAACAGTCTATAACTTCACTCTATCGCTATGACCAGGCGTAGTCTATGAGTAAGTTCATTGATCATGTGGATTAAAACAAACCGCATCACAATTTTTAAGTGATTTGGACAATTTTAAACTACATGGTCTACCACTTACTCATACACCAAGTCTTTGAAAATCTCTGGAAGAATTTCCCGGTAGGCAGCATATAGTTTCTGGTGTCTGATTCTATATGCCAAACACAATATTCCTTGCATTCAGTTAAACAAAAGTACAAACAAAAAGTCGCCTATAATATGCTACAAAAACTGGATATGGATGCACATATTCAACTCTATGCGGCTCCAGTATTGCTTTCAAATGATTTTAAAACTGAGTCATTTCTCAATTCTTTATAAATATGCTCCAATGAGTACTTTATGCATCTTATGAACTGATACCTCGTAGTTGTATCTCTAAAATACAGGATCTACTGCATTTGTTAGTGGGTTTTGTCTACTTTAGAAAAGACAGTGCCCGAAGAGAAATTAACGTGAACTTGAAAACAAAAAGAAAAATCATGGTAGAAACAAAGACTGGGATATTATTTGCTATTGGAAATTAATCAACTTCAGAGCTGCCACGAACTTTCTCCGACTCTTTGTTATCTACATCTTCCCTGAAACACGCCAGAACTCGACCCCTACACACCCGCTCCTCAACTTTCTCCGGTAGATCTGCTAACAAAATACCAGAGCAGAAATGCAAAGAGACAGTACCACCTTTACGAACACCAAATCTTAACGGGGCCGATTTGCAAAATATGATGCAATTCACTGTATCAATTTCATCAAAACTCAGTCCAGATAGTAGACTAGACTAGAGTCTTGCCTCCTTCGGAAGCATGAAACTGTGACTTGAAAGAAAAAAACTACTACTCCATCCACTTGCAAGGTTCCTATTTGGTTTCGTTAATGTGAACCAAAAGGGAACCCTGCAAGTATCGCAGTTCATACACAACAATCTTATATGTAGAAAAATGCAAACATTGATGCTAAATAACGTTAACAGCATCAGCTACCAGTAAACGGAATACCAACAGAGTCATCAAATCTCATTACGCACAGCATATAAAACTTGCCACAGTGATATAAAGATCAAAGTGTCAAAGCACTGCATATAAGACTTGCCACAGTGATATAAAGGATCAAAGCGTCAAGCTCGCGAATGTATCAAAGAAAAACTCAAGCTAGTATTACTACGGACTCCATAAAAAGAAAATATCCGATTTGTAAGGTACACAAAACCTTGCAAAACATAACAGGCAGATAAAAGAAAACAAAAACTGAGTTACCATAAGTCTATGATTAAATAAACATCCAGAAGCCAAGCATCAAAGGCATATCGTACAATTCCCGACTCAAGGCCAGACCTAAATCTCTACTCTTCTTCAGCCTCTTTATGCTTCTTTTTCTTTTTGTCCTTTTTCTTCTCACTTTTACTCTCATCACCACTGCCTTTCACCGCAGAGTCACCATTGTCAGCATCCTTCTTCTTTTTCTTCTTCTTTTTCTCAGACTTCTCTTCTTCAGACAAAACAGCTTCTTCCTTCACTTTATCCTTCTTCTTCTTTGACTTTTCGCCATCCAAAACTACATCTTCCTCAGCACCTTCTTTCTTTTTCTTCTTTTTCTTCTCTGATTTCTCCACCTCTACGATTTCCTCAGACTCTACCTTCAATTTCTTAACTGCCTCTGGAGCAGGAGTCCCATCAATCTCATCAGACTTACGTTTATCCTTCTTCTTTTTCTTCTCCTCGCCCTCAATCACGACGCTCTCTACATTCATAGCCACCGGCTCCTCCGCTGCTGCAGCTAGACTAGCAACCACAGAATCCCCACCTGTGGGCAAAGAAGGCACGTTCCTCAACCACTCAGCCGGAGTAGTCTCAGTCGGCTTTCCATGCTTATCCAACTTACCCTCAGCAATAAGTTTCTTCTTCATCGAAGCCCTAGGGCCCAAACCCCATTTCCTCGGATAAGTATCCCTATCCATCACCACCCTCTTAATCTTCGCCACTGTCCCATGATCACATGTCGCCATCACCGCTGTCGTCATCTCCGCAATCCCGAGCGCAATTGCCTCACCTTTAGTCGTCATCAAAACAACCTCCTCCCCAACCTCAACGTCATTCTCAAACCTCAACAGACCCGGAATCATCAGCTTGGCACCATAACAAATTGCATTCACAGCGCTATCCTTCACCACAAGACGCTTATAGCTAGTCAACAGCACCTCCAAAGGCATAATCACCCTCCTCAAATAAGTCTCATCCCTATAATTATCATACATCCACTGCCCATCCATAACATCGTGCATCGTCACCATATTATCCTTCTCTCCCATAATACCTGACCTAACACGCCTCAGCTCCTGCATATGCCCACCAACACCCAACAGGAGGCCCAAATGCACACACATTGTCCTCACATAAGTACCAGCCTCACACGAAATCCAAAACACAACCAAATGCCTATCAGCATCATACTCAAGCAACTTACTCTCAAAAATCGTCCTGATCCTCAGCTGCCTCTTAACCGCAGAAATCAGGGGAGGCCTCTGAAACACAGCACCTGTAAGCGTTTCCAACGCCCTTGCTACCTTCGAGACTTCCGGGACCTTTGAGTGGAGTCTTGCAATGCAAACATACTCCTTCCCTGCTCCTTGCTGGGACTTCACCAACCGCGTAGCACGATCAATACAAACAATCAGGTTCCCAGTAACCTTCGGGTCCAGAGTACCTAATAACACAGACAAATCATAAATTTTCAGAATCAAAGCACCTGCCACAGCACCTCATAGAAACTGCATCCTATTATTTTCAATGCTGTAGAATCTTTACAACAGCACTCGAAGATTCTCATTTATTCAATTTTCTGAACACAAAATATTCTACTTGCATTTACTTTCTACTTCTACAAATAAGCCATCAGCAGTTTAAAGCAAAATCTGTAACTATACATATTTCACCAATGCTTATTTAAGAATATATAATCAACAAACAAGTTACAATCTATCATCTTATCAATATAAGATGACACAAATCAACAAGTGCATATAACAGAGATTTAATCAAACTTAAATTACTGTAAAACCTCAAGTGATAGATAAATACCCGAATGACCCGTCTTTTCGACCCGGAGGATCCGCTTAATCCAGGCAACAACCTCATGGGAAGACGGATTAGCAGGCTTGTCGAGGTTCATGATACCGTACTTGATGTACTCTGCCAAGGGGCGCTTCAACGGGGAGTAGCCGGAAGGGAGAGGAGTGTAGTGGCCGGTGCGGACGTTGAGCTTGTCGTAGTTCTTGAGCAGAATCGGCCATTGAGAAGTGTCGATTGAGGGAGTGAAGGTTTGGGGTTTGATTTGGTAATCGACGGCGGTGTCGGCTTCCGGTTCCTCCTTGGACGCCTTGGTCTTCTTCTTCGACTTCTCGGAGTGAGAGAGCTGAACGTCAGTCATGGCGTTGCGGTGGTGGAGGAGGAATTTTGGCTAGGGTTAGGGTTTTGAGAGGAAAATGGAGGCCGAGGGTTTATGTAGTGAGAGGTTTTGCAGGGGAGAGAGATAGCTAGGGTTTATAGTTTTGTGGACCTCTTTGTTGGGGTGGGCTCTCGTGAGGTGAGGTGCATCTTAAGAGGTGAAGGCAATGTTAAGGCATTCAATTGGGTTCAGACGAAGAGAATAGCATCACACCTCCTGCAACGACCCCTTTTTACATTCTTATCCTTCTTAGAGTAAAAATTACATTCACTCCCATTTGTCACAAAAAATAAACGTTGACAAGTTACCAATCAATTTCCTCAACCTAACACGTCCTTCGATTTTTTTAAGAAAAGAAATTTTGCCCAGAAATGGTCCAAATCGGAGCTGTTAGATTTTGGATATGCATACAAACCCGACTTGGAGGTGCTTTTTTTCCACATTTTGGACTTCTTTTAGTAATAAATTTTGCCAGATTTATTTTTACAATAGTATTTGAAACCATATTAAAATACGTATAACTTTTGCATGTGAGTAGATTTTAAAAGATATTAAATAATTAAACATATATATATCGGCCACGTATCAATATTCTATTTTTTTTCCCTGTGTCCAGTGCTTCTTGGGTGGATACTTATTTCCTATTTTGGGTGGGTATGCCAATACTGGCAATATAATACTGTGGGGCTGGGACCACTAATTGTGAATTGTGAATTGAATTTATCTGAACTAAACTTGTTTGACTTGAACTGATCATATTTGATGTCTGTTGAGTCGCGGGGCTGGGACCACTAATTAAAATCCCACTAGTATTTGTACATGTTGTCGTTCTTGTAGTGACTACACAATCGAAGTACAAAAGATTGAGCAACTGAAGTGCAATGTTGCTTCAAACACACTGAATCTCGATCAAATACCACATTGTTTCGGAATCGCCAAATTGTGGAGATAACGCAACATAGTACAACAGCCTTGATGGTGAAGATAAAGCTCTTATTGCGAGTAGACCTATGGAACATATCAATATAACCTACAAAATCTGAATCCGGGACAAACACATTTATTTCAGTTAGAAACAGATGAAGAAATTGTTGAGATACCGGGCACAAGCAAAGGATATGATCTCTCGTCTCGATAGCCGACTGCCAGAGGGGGCAGAGGTCATTGACAACAAGTCCCCACTTAAACAATCGGCTCTTTGGTGGTAGTCTATTATGACATCCCAACCAAGTACAGAAGTTATCTCGGAGGGGGGGGGGGTGCAAGTTTGGAACTGCTTATTCAAAGAAACCAAAGCATCCTAAGGAAAGGCAGAGGCAGTTAGATCCTCTCTTAATTGAATAAAAGAAGACCACCAATGGCTATCATGTGCCTTCTTCTCAACACTCCATGTATTTTTTCGACTAAGCTTGTAAGTGTAAATCCATTGATGCCAAAGAGATCCTCTAGGATTATTAGGAGATCAAGCAGAAGACAGGCCATAGCTCTCTTGTTCCATGAAAGTAACTCCTTGAAATTGAGTCCTCCATTCTTCTTATCATGGCATACAGACTTCCAAGCAACCAAGCTCTCCCATGAGTCCCAACTCATGTCATTACCAGACCACAAGAAACTCTGGAAAATGCTAGTTATTCTTTTGATTACTCCAATTATACGAGCCTAGAACATGAAGATACTATCCAGCACAAAATGGAGAAGAAGAAGAAGTCTACCAGAATAGTTAAGATGTTTCATACTCCAACCTTGTATTTTCCCAACTATCTTCGTAATAAGAGAATCAAACTCATGAATATGTAGTCGCTTGGGGCTAAGATAGTCCATACAAAGCACAAAGATATAGGGAATTCATGGATCGCCTTGTCGGAGCCCTCGTTTCCCTTGTAGGTTTCCCTCTAGCATGCCATTGATATTAAACGAGAAGGAAGAAGAGGAAACACATACCATGACACGGTGAATAAACCAATAACTGAAGCCATAAGCTTGGAGAACAGAGAGTAAAGCTCACAGTATCATAGGCTTTCTGAAGGTATATCTTCAAAGACAGCGAGGAGACGCATTTTCCTGACCATAACCCTTGATAAGCTCTTGAGTTAGCAGAATATTGTGGTAAATCTGGCGACCCTCCACAAAAGCACTTTGGTTATCAAGAATCAAATGAGGCATAAAATGTTGAAGCCTTTGGGTAAGAATCTTTGTGAGGATCTTATAAAGGATATTACAACAAGCAATGGGACGGAAATCCTTGATCTTCATAGGGTTATCTACCTTCGAAATTAAGGACACCGAGGTAGTGTTAATCTGCTTAAGGAGACGTCCACTTTGAGAGAAATCATCCACTGCCATCAAGATAAGGTCACCGGTAAGTACGTAACACTCAAGAATACTTGTAGAAACAAGCATTAAAGCCATCTGGTCCAAGTGCTTTGTTGTCACCCATAGAAAATATAACTTGCTTAATCTCATCCTTAGTGATTCGGGTACAAAGAGTGGCATTCATGTCATTGGTTACCCGTCCATGTGCTCATTCTCGAAGAGTGTGGGTTCAATGGGGAGATTATATTATGTTAAGAGTAAGTTGAGTTATTGAATAAGATGAGCAAGTTTAAAACACGACTTGAAAACAAAATCAAACAGAAGTGGACGATACAACGGAGCTGTGGTCCACACATGAATTGCTAATGCTAAGTTTATGTTTTATGTTAAGAGTAAGTTGAGTTATTGAATAAGATGTTCAAGTTTAAAACACGACTTGAAAACAAAATCTAACAGAAGTGGACGATACACCTAGGCTGTGGTACACACATGAAGTGCTAATGCTAAGTTCATGTTTCACATTACCGTCCAGTGTTGTCCATTATCATTTCAAACTTCTTGCGACCACTACGCGCACGAACAACACTCGAAGCTTTAATCTACGAAGTAACATTTTTGTGAGAATTAATGCTTTATAAAGTTGTTCATTTTTAAAAAGTGTGCTTAGCATATCTGCAATCAAGAATTCATTGCTGCCCCGCGGTTTTAACTTTTTAAAGTGAATATAGCAGTCAGAAGACACAGAAATGCAGACCGAGCACACAAAATACTGTAAACTGCATTATCTTGTCTAATAACACAAGTCAGATCATTACTGGAATTGAGACAGTACAAGAATGACAACTAGACGAGTATCAGTACTGGAAGTATCACTGAAAATAAGTTCACAAACATGTCGACAAAAAATATAACTCGGGGGATTCTACAATGACTATGTTCTCTTCAGGACACTGGATATGATCACCTTCGTACAGGTGGCACAGCACCCCTACCACCACCACCAGGTGGACCTCCACGTCCTCCACTAGCCTGACCCTGCCAAGAAGTGAGCAATGTGTTAGACAACTCAATGTACGAGAATAACATGCACAGTGACTCGATGTCACAATCTTTTTAGCTATTCAGCTCAATCTATATGGTGATCATTGCACAGAACTTGCATAAAACCAAACAGGAAAAAGTTCATATCATCATTAAGAAAAACCAACAAAATAGGCCATGTGAAATGTGATTGTAGAATAACTAAGAGGTCAAATCTAGAATAACATGCATGATAACTGAATGTGATGAAACATGCTCATTATAAGCAGAGAGACAGCTTACTCTAGCTCGCATGGCAACAGCACGTCCACGTCCAACTCCAAGAGATGAACCCTTGCCCTTCATTTGGAAGACAAGTATCAGCTGAACAGTAAACAGGAAAAGCAAATACAACAATAAATATCGTAGGCCAGGATTGGTACCTTGATCCTAGATTCCAAGCGCTTGAACATTGGCGCATTCTTAAGCATATCTGGGATTACCATGAACCTGTAGGAAAAATGAATGTTTAAAAAAGTCCTTGTGAATTAAAGAATAAACTCCATAGAAAAAAGGTAAATTATGCAAAATGCCACACCATAGTGTCCCGGTCTGCTATTCTTATTCTCTGCCTGAAAGTAGCCCTGGATCTAGTCATATATCCAATCCCGAAATAAATGATGATGGCCTTTGTTTCAATGAATTATTCAACTTTGGTCGATTAGTCTACGGTTCAATGGCATATTTATTCATCATACACGGAAACAATGCTTCAAACGTTAGATGTTACACTAAAACGTCTGTCAGATTCCAGGTCACTTGCATGCTGAATGCGCTTCAGGGAGCATAAATGTCATTTACCGCTCACCAAAACAAGAGGTGGCAATTTTGTCCCGCTTTTATGGGTTTTCCCATGCCCAACCGTTTCAATGTTTTCAAATCATCCGTTTGCAAAATGGGTAAAAGCAAGTTATCTATTTAGCACTCATTTAAAAAGCATCAAATATGGGTAAAAAAAAGTAGGTAAAAGTTTATCCAATTCTGAAAATTTTCACTACAAGCTTAGATTTCATTCTGTTTAATAATCCCCTCATTTTGTGTAAACGGGCTTTAGCCCATTTGGTTCTAAGCATATCCATTAACACCCAACCACTTATTAGTTATTATCTGTTTCTAAGTTGGTATAACTTATACCCATAATTCATATTGCCTTACCATAGCCCGCACATTTGCCACCCCTACCTTACAAGCTGCGTCTCGGAGTAAAAACAACATACCATAACGGTTTGTGTGACACAGCACAAAAAAAATTATAAAGTATAAAGAAAATAAGGTTACCAACCTGACTTTGCTACCTCTGATGAAAACATGTTCAAGCTGTGAGACCTTTCCATCCTGTAATATTTCAAGGTATTAGCATTAATAATAAAGCAATAGAAATTTGGAACCAAAAAAATAAAATCCAGGCAAGATATTTCATCCTTTCAATAAATCATTCAGATAAGTGACGATGAATCAAGTATTGGAAGTGCTGTATAGAAGACAGAAATATGCACTACTAATCTACTATCATACTTAATCATTGACACCAACAGAGACCGGAATCCACAAACTTCTGAAATCACACATTTACAGTCTACAGATAACAGCAACAGTAAGAAAGAGAAAAGGTAAAGCCACAGGAAGTGACCAACATACTACAGAACAAATAATTTTGTTATTCAGAACTATGATGGGCTTATGGAAGCCCCTTTACTCTCCTACCAAATGATGAGAAAAAATCCTATGCACTACCAACAAAACTCCCAAGACATAATCCATAACTCCCCAAATTGATCAAAGCGGCAGGTTGTAATGGATCACTGTAAATTTATAGGAACAGATTATCTTAACAATGGATCTCTTCACTTTGCATTATCTCTAAAGCACCCAGGGTCTATTGATAAAAATACAAGAACAGCTACAATTCTAAAATGCAAGAACACCTTATCCGATTTCAGTAGCCTACAGTTTGAACTATCATGCAAGGGCATAAGAACGATTATAAACTAAACGAAACAATATCCTAACAAAAACAACCATGTTACGAGTACAAAAATACTTCAAATCCAACAGAACATATTGACCAAATTAAATTACTACAGTCTCACATAAGGTTTCAGATATAAGTGCTCAATTTCTCATATGTCACCAAACAAGCATCCCAAGAAATAAGCCAGGACTCTAAAATCTAAATAAAAACAGAATCTGAGAAAATAACTTGAATGAAAGTGCAATAACATCTTGTAATACAAGTATATGTCTTGCGATATTTACAGTTATGTACACTATAGTTATACACTCAATTCTGCCAGCAGACATCCCAATAAATAAGCCAGTATTGTCAAAATCAAATACGGTGTACTAAAAAATGATAAACTAAAGAGGAGCGCACACATTCACAAATGACACTTGCCAAATTGAAAAAGTACAATGAAAATCTAAAAAGGCAAAAACACGAGTACATGTTGAGTGAATTTTAGTACTGTACATCAGCTAATTAGCTTCATACTCTTATCTGCCAAGGATTTTGACCAAATTTAAACAAGCTCGACAATGGCGATTATAAGACTAAAAATCTGAAATCTCTTAGTCAACACCCTTAAAATTGAATACAGTGTAACAGACCGTTATACACAAATATGATACAGACACCACAACTACAAAGTACACTACTTCATCCCTTCTTCAAAAAGCCTTAGGTTTACAAACAACCATTGCCGGTACAATGACAAGTAGATAATGCGAAAATATGCCAAGTTCTGGTATTGTATAGTAGCTTCTCAGCTATCAGCCAGGGTTTTACTTTTACATCTATCTAGGGCTTAAGCACCAAACCTCAACTGCTTCATCAATGGCAAACAAATATAACACAAAAAATTCAAGATCCGAAACCTCTCGGTTACAATTTAAACATTTCTACCAAATACACCACATCACATACTCTTCAAAAACACTAGGGTTTAAACATAAGAAATTAACAATATGCAAGTAAAATTACAATCCCTAAAGTAAAAAATATGCCCAAATTGAGTACATACAGTCTGCTAGGGTTTTTAATTTGATTTCAATCAAGCTAGGGTTCAAGTACCAAATCTCACAGCTGTTCAACAGGCAATAGCAAAACTCAGAATCCGAAATATCTAAGCTACGATTCACAGACTTCTCCCAAATTAAACCTAAGAAACAAGGACAAAACCGATCGAAGAAGAAGAGGAGAGTAGCACAGTACCTTAGCAGTGTAAGTGATGTTTTCAAGCTGGCAATTCCAGTTGTCCTCGCACTCCACCATGCTTCCACGATAAAGCTCGCCGCTCTTCAGCTCGACGGTGACGATGTGACCGGAGGCCTCGTGCAGCAACTTCACCGGAATCCCTAAGCTCCGACTCATTTTTTCTTCCGATTTCTAAAGCAGCAAGGAATTACTGTGGTTTGAGAGTGGTGTATGTATAGAACAAAGCTCGGAGGAAAAAGTCGATTGATTTGAATTCTGGTAGATAATTAGGGTTTAAGAGCGGTAGGGGTAGTGTTTGGATTTTGGAATGGAGGTTTTGACAAGGCAAAACTTCCCTTTTAGTCCTTCGATTATTAAGAAATTTGGGCATGTAACTTTTTTATACCCTCTTAGTCTCTTACAAGTGACGAGTCTAAATAACATTTTAAGCCTTACTAATTGAATAATTATATTTTAATCTAAAAATTTAACTTTTAACGAACTAAGTTATTGTAGTAAAAATTCAATATTAAATTTTCAAACATAGATTTATTGAATCATTTTTTTTTACTTCAATATTAAATATTTTTAATCTTCTTCCACATAAAATAGCTCCTGTCTGTAATTGGAAAATTTTTCGGTGACCAGAACTATAAATTGCCCCGGTCATTGAAAACTTCTCCAATGACTGGAACTTTAAATTGCTCCAGTCATTAAAAAAAAAAAATCAGTGACTGAAAAAATGGAGATGGAGCTGCTTTCAAGCTCCATTAATAGAGTTTTTCGGTTGCCGAAAAATTTCTAACGGCCGC
>JAQRGC011546910.1:0-13971 GCA_028659135.1 Plantago lanceolata | reverse complement strand
GTGGGGGGCTATGATGTACTAATATTATTAAAGAGGAAATAATACACAGGGAGTTTAATACAGCAATTCAGGCAAGCAAGAAAGTAGTATTATAGCGTGCATGCTTCTTTCAGTAATGGGTATAGGTAGTCACACAGATTTCACGACAATGCATTGCGCAGAATACATGAGGTAAATTTGTGGCTTTCTAACCACCTTCTTTAATCTCTCATGCAGATATGATTATTCAGTTCTAGAAGTGGGGCAGTATTGGTAGCACAATATTATGCTATGGAGCTTTTCAAATAGCATGACTTGGTTGATTCATTCTATGGAGGAATTGACTGCTATAGTGCTATTGTTCCCAAATAGAATATATCCGATCTGGCTAAGTCCCTGCTAACGATGTAAAGTAGCTAACCAGTAAACAGTACAAGAGTAAAGGCATATCGAGTATAAATTGATATGAACAAGGGAATGATCAGCAATTGAAGAAAAATGGGAATGTAACATGTTTACAGTGATTTATAGCAATGCTTAGAATATCCACATATAAACTACCTGATGAAGCAGTGAAATACGCTCCGAGACAAGTTGATTGAGAACGGGGATTGTAATTTCCGTAGCTGTCCGAGCAATAAGAGCATATGAACTCAATCTCTCATCCATAGCTGCAGAAAGGAAGAAATATAATGAAGTACAATAAAGTCATAATAGCTGTAAATTCAAAAATGATATTTTTGCAGTTTACCAGTGACTGAAGCCTGAATATAATCATATTCATCATCGTCGTTGAAAGCGGATGCAGAAGCAGCTATTAAGAGAACAAAGCCAAAATAAATTAGCAAAATATGGCTGAAAGCCTAACACAATACAAGTAACATAGTATTGATATAAACAAGAGTACCCTTCAGTTCAGATTGTAAGATTAATGTGAATAGGTTGGCGGCTGCACTGATGCCTTCAGGTGGTAGTGATTGATTGTTACCATTTCCATACAGTTGCTGTAGTTAGACAAGAGAATAGCACAGTTAAAAATTTATTTGCCAAGAAAACATGTGGAGAGTTCAATGGCCCCTGTTCCAAGCATCAAAGAATATAAAATATAACCACAGACATGCAGGGGGAAGGCCCAATACGGCCTGTAGGGGATTGCACCCACTCAAAACTTCAATCTATACGGAACTAAGATTATATCACATTTGCCCTCTCTTATAAAAACTTCAATCTATACAAAGGTGTGATCTCCATATTTTTCTTTGTATAATCGTGTGTAAGCAAAATAGAAAAAAAATATTGATTTCCTAATTATATTATTTGATTTTGCTTCACTTCTTTTGCCTATTTTTAAATATAAAAATCTAAAACAAAAAGAAAATAATTAACACATTAAAAATCATGCCCCCTCTAACCGATGTTGCTGGCTTCGCCCCCTGCAAACATGCGTCTTCTAGAAGGTAAGGTCGCTAAAAATAACACACTTTCCTGCGGAGTATCCGTTTTTCTCTAGCCAGGAAATTAGTTGTTAATTATACAGGATAGAGTAAAATCAGTGTCCCCAGCACTTTCCAGGGTATTACTAGTTATAGATCGTGTAACTAAAATCTAACTTCAGAAAAAACTATCATCTCATTTCACCAAATTTTGGAGCATCACCGTACTAGCTTCCATCATTACATTGTCAGAATGATGGATCACTCACTACGTGGTAGACAGCTCACAGCTGTAGTGAAAATTAACTTTCACCTTACCACCAGCCCATTAACAGAAATTCATCCTACATCCCATGAACACATGAAATAAGAACATACTTTTTGAGGTGCAGCCTACGTAAACAAAATTTTATGTCATGATCCCATATCATTGAAGGAAATCTGAAAGTATGTGTTGCAAGAACTGTAATCTAATGTCCATTTATTCCAACAAAATCCCAACACATAAAACACTTGGCCTTTCCCCCATATCTCTAGTCAGAGGCTCAGAGCCCAATTGTCTTACGAACCAAGTATCATGGGTGAGGATAGTTAATGAAGCAAATGGTAATGACTGAGTGCACAAATGAAAAAGAAGATAAATACCGGTACTACTATTACTACTACCAACAGCAATGGTAATTATTATTATTATTAGCACATTTAGCACTAAAGGAGCTGGCATAAACAGAGGCAACAAAAATTATACCATGAGAAGTGCTGTCCAAGTATCTAATAAAATATCACGTGCTATCCAGCTCCATGGCTCTTCTTCAGTGCGATTTGCCATTAGGTCTTTAACAACTTCAGCCATCAGAGCAGATAATAGAGTAATAGTGCCATAAGGCCTGAGAGAAAAGTAACAAGTCAATATCAGGCAAGAAGCTTTCCCTCTTTCTCCATGATTGGACAGTGTTTTTCTACTGTCTGGTATATAAGATAATTCTGCTCTCTGGACACAGTTAATTATCACAGCTCTAGACTTCTTTGAAATGCAGAATGTAACTGCCTAAATGTTCCAGTTCTAACCATTATGTTGGTATAGAGATTAAAATCAATGCTTTCATTGAGATTTTACTAACCTCCAGGACTTCAAGAGTTCATCAAAGGCAAGTGGTGTTGTCACAGCTGCCATGGACAAAAGGGCACGACAACCATCAAGCAGTTCACTGAAAAAAAATATCAATGAATACATCAAAAAACATGCCATGGAACAAGAGAAACAGGAATTTGAGATCACGACCTTTCACTTTTTCCACATTCTATTTCTTTGGCTATAGCATCCAGAGGTTCCATCCACTGTACAATTCCACCTAGAAGTTGCAGAAGGTGCTGCTTTTGCATGTGCCCACTGTCGTCTGATTTCATATAAGCCAGTGGTAAAGAAAATCATTAGTTAGGTAAACACCTCAATTTCTGCATAGACTTCAGGAAAAATGAAAGACAAATGTCAATTTTGTACTGAAATAAGCATGCAATTGGCCATTCAATAAATGAGAGAGAAACATGGAGACCAAATCGAGCAATACACGTCTGTTAACTTAGCCGATGGGCCACCCACACCACACGATATATCAATATGTTCTCCTTAAAATACAGATGGCAATGCATGTCAAACTGTTTCGGTGCTCCGAGCAGACGGTTAAAATACAAAACCATAACACAAGAACTCAAGGTGAAAATTTGGAACAACTAAGGCCCTTTTGGCATCAAATCTTAATATATTCATAAAGAAGAAAGTATCCACAGTCCATGAACCCTTGATAAAGAGAAGGGAAAAAAGAAGCAGAACAGCTACAGTCAGACTATTACAAGATGACATAGCCTACTAACAGGATTGCCTTGATATTGTGAAAAGAGAGTAGAATTTTCAAGTATTTTGAGATATTTAAGGAAGCACTTGAATTGAAAGACAGGTTATCATGTGGCCACACTGTTTTCTTCATGTATGAGAAGCCATGCACATTAAATCTATTTCTTTTCTTTTTGGGTATGGGCTATGGATACCCAATATTCCACCTCTAAACCGACTTATTTTGTATCCTTTCTGGATTCTTGAGTGTTCAAGACATCCCAAAATGATGTAAAAAACTGTAAGAGTAAAGACATGCCCCTCTTAGCAAATGAAATCCCTGATCTCTCTCTTCTTTAAAGGTGCAACGGGAAAGGGTGTGTACAAAGACCGTTTAGTTACACTTCTATTAATGAGCTTACATAAAGAACTGAACAATTAACAAATAACTTTTATGAATCTGGTACACTTGAAATAACCTTATTTATGAAGTGCTGGAATATGATCAACAAGCATATTATATTACAGCGCTAGGAAAGCAAGAAAGTCAAATCAGCTAATGAAACGAGACAGAATTGCTTCAAGACATAACCAGAAATTTGTATCAACATAAAATTAGAACTTTTTTTTATATAATAAATGATTGTCTACAGTGGAAAATTAGAACTATTATACAGCCATAAAAACTCGTATGCAAATGAGGTCTGGGCGCCAGACAAGTAGACTGCTATGACTTGACAAGGTAAAATTGAAAATAATGAAGGGAAAAAGAAAAAAAAAGAAAAAAAAAAGACATCAATAAAACAACTAGAGTCTTCATTTGGGGGGGAGGGGGGAGAGTGTACCAGATGGGAATATGGTTCCTGTTAAGGAGCAAAACTGAACTAAGAGCTTCCGGGCAGAGACAGCAAGAGGGCTGTCCATCCAGATCCTTTGACATGAAAACTTCTGTCTAAGAGCACTATACAAGTTCAAAAGCCACCCAACTTGACCATTGGAAATCAACACATCCCGCCAGTAAGGCCCAGGCTACAGAATGAATAGAAAAATGAGTTAAAAAACAAACTCACAGGTAATTTTAATACATCCTAAGTGCAGAATGTTGACCAGTAAAATGTAAATGAATCAAACTGTAACATCAAACTTTAGAGATACCGAAGCCAAATTAAGTAATGAGTGCTGGGAGTGCGTGACAAGGAAAACATTTGACTTTAAGGCAGAAGGGAGAACCACATACGCAGCCCTTCTTCAAGCATACGACAAGCCTGGCATACTGGTAAGTGGTCATTGAAGCTGAGTAACTATGAGTCTTTTTAGTTCAGATTACTACAGGTACCAGAGACTGGATATTTTTTGGTAGTACTTTCTACATTTATTTGGAAAACCACAAAATCTGTGCAGACTATGTGAGTAATCTACAGAACATCATATATTGAGCAAATTTATAAGTTCTATTACTACACACTCTCAAGATGAAGGAAATTTCGAGAGCAACTTCTTCAAACGGTATGTTACAACAATCTAGTCAACATCTGAACTGCATTATTTGGTTGATAGTTATAGCGTATGCCCATACCAAAACATATATTTGCAAACTGCCGACTATGGAAACAAGTTTGTTTGTCTATAGGGGATTCAGAGCTACAATAGTATACCAAAATAAAGTCAGACAAAACATATCCTTAATCTGTCCCTCGTGGCAAATGTCTTCGGACGCTTGAGCATCTAGAATTCCTCGTACACAAGCTTAGAATCATGATAATTTTTTTCTCTTGGTCAAACTTAAGCTTCATGATTCTGCAGGCATGTTTTAGGCTATCTGTGTCTTTCATTGTTCAAAGCCATCATGTCAATCTAAGTACACAATCCCTCACTTACAGTAATTAAGCAAAATTGTAATTTCACAAAGTTTCCGACTACTTCAAGTTTTCACCACTCAAGTTCATAAATGCTTTGTGCACAATAAGCATTCCCAGTGGTATCACTCACCTTTACCAAAACACATTCAGACCGTTCAAGCATTGTACCATCTTGCTTCACTCCAGCACAGAACACATCTATCCCACATTTCGAATTCTCAACTGCATTGTTGCTTCGGAAGTCCCAGTTCAGAATTTGACGCATCATCCGCAATGCTACTGAACAGACTCTGACCTCAGGAGTCTCCAAGTCAGATTCAATAACTTTATGTGAGGCGCTTAAAGCAGCATCTTGCACCCAACAGTAGAAGGCCTACAATGTGTGAAAATGAGAATGTAAATCTCTTGAAATAGGGGAATATAACAGAATGACTGTTTACAGAAGATGCTAGATGTAATCATGTAAAAGGAAATGCTGAACAGCAACAAGTACGCAGAAAATAAAATCTTATACAGAACAAGAACAAGTTCCAGAAAAGCACCTTCAGATAATCTTTCTCTAGTGATACTCGGCACTGCTCGTGGAATTCCCTAGGAAGACCCATCGGACTTGAGGTAGATGGCAAAAATTCAGATACCTAATAAGAAGTACATTCTAAGAAAATTCTGAACAGAAATTTATATAAAGAGAACCAATGTAAGTATTTATATTTCAGGTTATTCTTTTGATAAGAGACATACCAAAGCCTCCAAAAACATGATTCCAGAAAACTGCACATCAGAACCATGGCTCCCAGACACAGCATGTCTCACCTGCAGCATGGAACTGTACAGCTTTGTAAGTTTGAACAAAAAAAGAAAACTTAAATATGACAACTGCATCTGCAATCAAAGAACTCTCTCAGAAGCTAATGAACTCAAACTCAGTTGCGGCTATAAGGATTCCCCGTTTAATGGACAAAGAAGTCAGGCCTCAAGGTAGGACTACAATCATTGCCGAGTGTTGATAAATTAATTCTGCGCTGTCTTTATCATACTCAATTACTCATTACCATGATAGCTTAATGATGGAATGTGGGAGGATTGTGAACCGCATGAAGAAAGATAAATGATTATGTGTGCATGGATAAAGAAGGAGCATATATTTTGGGGAAAGGAAATGGCACAACAGAAAAGGGACAAACTACAAAACTTAGATGCATTTTTCATAGAAACTTACCTTTATTTATTGAACTATGGTTGAATTCTCATTGTTAACTTAAGTATTTAACGCTTGCTTACAAAAGAAACAAGGTTACCAACGAGCTAATGGAACAATTAAATCACCAATTTATGAGTTTAATACAGTGATACAGATTAAAATTGAATACACGTACAGTTTCATATAATATGTGCAGGTTAAATATGTTTCTAATGTCTTGATTTAAATTGATTAAAAGTTATGTTCTATCAATTGACGCTTATAAATTATAATCACTTGAAATGATTACGTAATCAAATTTATACAGCCAAACTTCCAATAATAACCAAAATTTGTCAATATCTCCTCCACTCGCCCCTCGCATAAAAGCTTTCCCCTGGACACAACTACAAAATATACCGTGGGCTATCATTACCTCAACGAAAAATGCCTCCTTGTCTGCAGCTGTAAAATCAAGCCTGCACAAAGAATATTGAGACCAAAAACAATTAGGAAGTACAATGTACGTTACTACATTCAACTTAGAAGATTATCTACACACAGATACTCAGATTAACAGGTGAGAAGTCGGAGACAATGGTGATAGCCTGATAGGCCACATGGGACTAATAAACCACACAGATAGTACTTGTGAAAAAAAAAATTAAAAAAAAAAAACACTAAAAATCTTTAAAACCCCAACCAACTACAATAAAAAGTTGCTGCAACGAACTCAAAAATCTTGGTGTTCTTACTTCTTACAAACTTTACAACGCAAGGAAACAAAAAGGGCACTAAACTTTGTCAGAGATACTATCACATAAGCTTGCACCTATAGAGACACCTGCACGAATAAGCAAGTGTTCTGTTACACAGACTATTTACATCAACTCCATTTACCCCTTCACATTAATGTTTCACTGTTTAGCCCTTCACATTTATGGTTTCACTGTTTATGCCTCTTTTAAGAATGTAAAGGAATGGTTATTTACGAGCTCAAGAGGGATGTTGGGGCCAGGTAAGCAGACATACATGCCAAATTCGAAGGGATATGATGCACTTTCTACCAGATGCACAACTCGTATTGTGATTTTCACTTTGATACAAAGGTGGTTAATTAAGACTTATATTTTTATATGTTACCCTCGACAAAGTGCAAGAATTACATAAAATTAAATCCTACATCCACAGATAAAATCAGCAAAATAGAGAAGGTTATTTAAGCTGAACAGGCTGGCAAATATGGGTATATGTGAGAATATGTGGCAAACAAACTGAAAAGTATTAGTACTACAATTTCCAGCATCGCAAATTTCAACATGTTCCCACGATAAATTTCTTTCATATTCTACCATTCTTTTCCCATAAACCAACAATAGTAACATTTTCGTGTTTCCTTGTTCAGCATTAAGCGCATATCTCAAGAGTCGAAACACACAAAATAAAAGCTATTTCATCTTTCCAGAGAAAATAGAGGAGCAAGCAAAAAAAGAAGTAATTTCTTCTGGGTAATCAAGAAAATCTTATTAAACAGAACTGATGACACGTGGGATAGGTTGTTTAATACAGCAGGTCAGACAGAAAAGAGAAGATACTAGTACTATCGGGCGAGGAGTTAACAGCAGAAAAGAAAAGAGACCAGTGCAATAACAACCCAAAGAAATTCCTCATACTCCTCCATTTAAGCTACCTATAGTGCCTTATTTAGCAGAGATCTACATGCTAAGTCGAATTCGGTGTCTTAAGTATGAGTATGAATAGTGAACAATTTTATATTCTGATAGGTAATCTATAATATTATTACGAGAAGAAAAGCAAAACACAAGGAATAATAGTGAGCACTTTATGATATATTTTAGCTTTCATGCTTATATCCGATAAATCACTTACCAGCCAAGTTTGAGCAGCTGAGCACCCACGGAAGCAACTTTCGTGAGGACATAACGCTCAGGAGAAGAAGCATGCTTCATGATAAAAAACAAACAGAAGCTGCAACAAGTAATAAAACTCTTAGTTGTTCCTGTACTTACGCCTGAATTTTGGCATCTAAACATTTATATGCAAGCACTGCAAGTTGCAAAACAGAATTTTTCAGAAAAACAAGGGCTTCTAGGGCTTAGCTAAGGTAACTACAAGTAACTAAACACGGAGAGAACTACGTGTAGTAAAGAATATAAATAAACACACCTCCATGCAGTGTTATATTATATTTCTATGCAAGTGATCAAGTGTTTGAGAAAAATTAAAAGGCAATTTCCAAAACTTTTCAGTAGCTAGTGAAGTCAAACATAATAAAGATATCCTACTAGTAGTGGAAGAGAGATCCATCTGAGATAAAGGAACTTCAAGGTTAAAAATGGCCACAAAGGAAAAGCCGAGCAAGTGGGAGAAGCAACGACCAGTAGTGCACGTTCAGATTGACTAGTTTTGATATTTGTATTCTTAGATTTGACAGTAAAGTTTCACAGTTAAAAAAACTTAAACACAGATATGAATGATCGCAGAGTCTAGTTAATCCACCTGAACTTCTGAATTACCTGATCAATCCTCTTCTATAGTCCGGTTCGAGGGATGCCCATTCCCGTCCTGCTGCTTTTGAAATTGCTCCAGCAGCCTGAAATCTTGCATTTGCTGACTGAGAATTTTCTGAAGGATCAAGTTTTTCTTATTAAAATTTATAATTAACAAACAGTGCAGTTGTATCAAGAGAATGGTTCATGGGATGTAAAATATTTTACCAACAGCTATAAATGTTCAATAGCAAAACCAACATAATCATTTACAATAATAGACACGGAAAGGCCTAAAGCATTCACTTCATACTTCCGTCAGACTATATTCTTTGACCTCCATTTACATAATAATTCTAACTGGAGTACTGGACTTTTTGCCTTCTCGTATATCCTTTGATAAACCCAAACAAATAGACTTCACTCAACAAGTTCAGCTGTATGTGCCATCACACAAGGAAAGCCCACCTAATTTATTTATCGGGTATAATATGGAGTATAAACAGTCGAGACAGACTATGAAAAGCAATTATGAGCTTCTATAAGCCAAAATCCTTCCTAAGGTGTCAACAAATGAGACTTGATTCTCAGCTTGAGTTGGGAGGATACAAAAAATAAAAGGAAGGGAACGCGAGATGGCACAATCTGAGGAAACAACTTTCTGGGTGCTTCAATATTCAATTGCGCTGCTCAAGAACCATAAAGTACCAGGTACAAACACCTCGCTTCCAGTTTCCCTTATTTTTTATTGTCTTAGCTTTGACATTTCTTGCCATTTCACATGTTTGCAAGCACCTCCAAAATTGAACTTAAAGCAGGTTATGGGAGACATGTGCAAAGTTTGTACTAAGGTGCTACGACACACTGAGGAAACCTAAGCCACCTCGTGCAAAAATTAGTGGAGGTTTTCACAAAAGTTCTTTTATTATGGAGACGATCTCATAGAAGAATAGAATCAAACCTGCAAGCAACTCTGATAGGAAACATAAATTTGCTTGCAGTATTTAATATCCGCAAATTATTTAGGCCAAATGAAGCATAACACAAGCTTACATAAAATGAATTACAGCATAACACTGCAGAGAGCACACTGGATTGAAGCAGAATAATGAAAGAGACCATGTGCAATATTACACAAGCTTACCTAAAATGAATTGGCATGCTTTGTACGGATGACTTGACTGGCTTAAGGACAATATTGTCGCCTCGGAAGCAGCTGGATTTACACTAATCTGTTTGGTTATTTCCATACGTACCCACACGTCCATGTAACCCAGAAAAATCAATAGTTAAACAGCAGAAACAAGGCCAAAGCACTTCATATGTAAAATTAGAATACAGGCATATAGAATTAATAACTTTACAGTTCAATGACAGTGTGCAGACTTATTAAATTGAGCAATGAATGAGATGTCTTGATCAATAACGACTGACATCAACACAGTTTTGGGTTACATTCCAAATTGAACACATAAGCCCATAATTAGATGCAACGCCCTCCGATATTTTACAGACTTGGGCTGCTTCATAATACTGACGTTCTTTTAATCGATGAACCACTAAAGCAGCTTGAGTAACAATTATAGCATTATACACACAACAATTGTTTATTTACGTGGATAGGAGATGAAGCCAGGTGACCATATTGTTTATCAAATAAACCAGATGGAAGTTAAGCAGTTAAGCACATAGAGTGCTTGGCCTTATAACAGTGGTTTCGAGCAGCACCGATATTTATTACTAATACATAGACCACTAGACCAGGATCGCATCCTATCTGATTGTCAGTTACCTCCAAGGATATAACAACCTACTACCGTTTTTACCAATATGAATGCAATCATTTCTTCACATACGTGTAAACTACGTAAAACTTCCTGCTAATAGATGATCCAATCCAATCAATAATACTCAATATGCCTTCTAGAGATAAATTTACAGTTTATTGCCAGTTACCTCCAGGGATATTACAACCTATACGGTAGCTACCGTTTTTACCAATATGAATGCAACCATTTCTTCACATACGCGTAAACTACGTAAACCTTCCTGCTAATAGATGATCCAATCCAATCAATACTCAATATGCCTCTATAGTTAAATTTACAGTTTATTGTCAGTTTCCTCCAAGGATATCACAACCTATACAGTAGCTACCGTTTTACCAATATGAATGCAATCGTTTCTTCACAAATCGTGTAAACTACATAAAACCTCCTGCTAATAGATGATCAATCAATACTCAATGTGCCTCTAGAGCTAAATTTACAGTTTATTTTCCTTTCCTCGTCAATTCCGCCAATCGGAAAGCGGTTTGGATAACTTTTGAACACGAACAAAAGTTAAAATTACGCAGTTGTCTAGGGTTTATACGATGAATTCGTAGAGCTGTGAGGGGATGGTAAAAATTACCTGAATAGAACTGCAGGCCAGCTCGATAGCTTGCATTGTTGCTTGAAGCTGGGGCAAATCGCCCGCCGCGATGTTTTGGCCATGGACTTGATTCATCGTCAACACTGAAGCAGTATACTGACCAGCGTCAGGCTGATTGGGAGAGAGAGGGGGAGTACAAATGGAGAAGTTACATATATTTTTCGCAGTGATACGATAAGAAATGAAAGTTACTCACCGGGAAAGTAAAAATGATAATCACTCCAGCAGTCTAGCTAATCGGTGTTATCGTCACTCCCTTGGGCCTCCTTTTTTTTTTTTAAAGAAGAAAGTTCGTTTATTAAATAGTAATGTTGTACAATGCTTGTGACTGAGGCTTTGCGTAGTCGACTCCTCACATATATCTCTATATACATACTCTACAAGCTAAAAGGGTACAACATTCCAAACCCAACGGTCTACTTGACATAAGTGAGTGCCCACGCTTGGGAGAACCACTTCCTGATAACTAAATGTCTAAATTTATGACTAGCTAATTTCGAAAGTAAATCCGCTGCCATGTTGTCTTCCCGGTATATTCCTTAAACTTTTACTTCTTCAAAATTGGCCACCAGGTCCCGGATTTTAGATAGTAAGTTCATTCCTCGCAGCAGAGGTGATGCATTCCTGCACAAACAAGAAACCACATACTGAGAATCTGTTCGTATAATAACCCTAGATAAATGTAGCTGGAAAGCATGTTGTAAACCAGTTTTGACTGCCCATAATTTAGCCATATTGTTAGTGTTATGACCAATATATTCTGTTACTGCTCTGATAAACATCCCATTTTCATCTACAATCAAACAACCTAAGCATGCACAATGATTGTCTAAGGCTGACCCATCTATAGATAACACTGCAAAACCTGAGGGAGGCCTTAGCCAACTACATGTAACAGAAACTTTTAAATTTTTTGCAGATGAAGTGGGGTGTTGAATATAAGATCTAGCATGTGCAATCATCTGGTGTTGATTCAGAGTTTTTCCTTGAAAAGGCAAAGAGTTCCTGGTCCTCCATATTATCCAACATCCTACTAATAGCCTAAGTTGCATAACTGAATTATGAGGAAGGGAAAGGAAAGCCTGTCCAAAACACATACATTCATTATAATCCAATTGAGGCATAAACAACTGTCTAAAAAACCCTACCTGTGAACACTGAAATAACATATGTATTAAAGACTCTTTATGCTCAAAACAAAAGGTACACTTGGGATCAGATAGCACCTTTTGTTCCCATAACCTGAACTTTGTTGGTAACCTGTTATGAGTTGCCAACGTAACCATGCAAAAAAAAATTATCCTAGGGATCACATTAAGTGACCATATCTGCTTCCACTGCCAATCAGGATGATTCATATCCCTTTTGATTAGTCAAGTGTAAGTTGCCTTCACACTAAACTCACCATGGGGATCTCCTCCCCACAGCAAAACATCTTCTCCTGCTTCACTTAATAAAGGATATCCCTTAAGAAAACTCAGGATCTCCTGAGGTAGCAATGGTTCTAGTAAGTCCAAATTCCATTGGTGAGCAGGGGTATAGTAATAAGCTACTCTTAAATTCAACATGGAGTCCGGCAGATAATTCACACAATCAATTAAAGGCCATGTAAACAACCAATCATCAGTCCAGGAGAATGTTGTGTTACCATCTCTAATTTGCCAAATACAACAAGTAAGAAACTCATCCTTGTGTTTTATCATACATTTCCACATCCAGCTATTATGTGAGTGCACTTTAACCTGAACCATAGATGTATGTCCCAGATATTTTGCCTTATATGACTGAGCCCGGAGAAAGTGCTCCTTCAGTAATCTCCATAAGTAGTTTAAAAGAAGACTTTATTTAAAATTGTTAAGTTTCTAACCCCTAAACCCCCTCAGATGTAGGCTTACATACCACTTTCCAGCTTACCTTATGAGGAGCATGGCCATTTTTAGTAGGATTCCACAAAAAAAATATGTTTAATGCATCAATCCTTTTTAAAATAGACACTAAAACCTCTATGACAAACATAAAGTAAGCAGGAATGGAAGAAGTCACACTTTAAATTAGAGTCAGCCTTCCAGCATAAGATAAAAACTTATTATACCAAATATCAACCCTTTTCATTACTCTATCTACTATATGGTTAAAAAAAGACTCTCTTATTTTTTTCCTAATAAAAAGGGACACCAAGATACTTATCCACTGGTTGGTTCTTAGTGACTCTTAACTTGTGTAATAAGAAATATTCTCTTTGCTGAGGTGTGTTAGGGGAAAAATCACTCTTGATTTCTCCCAACACACCCCTGTCCAACAGCAGATTCATACTGCTAAAAAATTGTGGCCACTGGCCAGTGTATGTAAAGACTCATCATTAGATTCTATAAACAACATACAATCATCTACAAAGCACAATAGAATAGGGGGTGCTAGTTGTGATGCATTTATGCAATTTAAGTTACCAACCTGCATTTGTTGTACTACAGCTCTACCTAAGAATTCTTGGCAAAGAATGAAAATATAGGGGGACAGAGAGTCCCCTTGCCTGAGTCCTTTGCTAGGCTTCCAAGTTTCAGACAAAAACCCATTTACTTTTACCCTAAAACTACAAGACTGAATGCAGTGCATCATTCTATCAACCCACACATTAGGGAAACCATATCTATCCAAGGCAGCCCTGATAAAAGGCCATTGGGCCTCTTTACCTACATCTACATGTAATTTCATGACATTCATTTTTTAAAAATATATATATACTCTT